>OY829326.1:62230975-62519459 GCA_963691655.1 Toxonevra muliebris
GAGGTTTCAGACAAGGTGATTCTCTATCGTGCGACTTCTTCAATCTAATGCTGGAGAAAATAATTCGAGCTGCAAATATCGACATCTCTGGCACTATATTTTACAAGAGTCTCATGCTGCGGGCATACTCTGATGATATTGACATCAACTCGCCAGCGGTCAGTGCAGCATTCTCCAACTTAGAAAGGGAGTCTTGTCAAGTGGGTCTAGTGGTGAACGAGGGCACAACGAAATACCTTGTATCAAGAAATAAAAAGTCACGGCGTCTTAGACAAAATGTCACTGTTGACAATTACAAATTCGAAGGCGTCACGGATTTCGTTTATTTGGGATCCAGCATCAACACCAACAATAATGTCAGCCTTGGGATCAAGCGAAGAATAACTATTACTAACCGGTGCTAACGGGCTCAGTAGGCAATTGAGAAGCAGAGCCCTCTCTCGACGTACGAAAATAACGCTCTTCAAGTCCTTCAACCTTTCCGTCCTTATGTATGGCGTTTAGATGTGGACATTGACCACCAACGATGAGAGGCTGCTGGGAGAGTTCAAGAGGAAGATACTCCGCAAAAATCTATAGTCCAGTGTGCGTGGACGACGTGTATCGCATAAGACGTAACCATGAACTGTATGAGCTATACGCCAACATTGACGTAGTCAAGCGCATAAAAATTCAGCGGCTTCGCTGGATAGCTCATGTTGAGCTAATTGAAGAAAGTGTTCCGGCTAGAAGGGTGTTTTATTCGAGTCACGGAGGTGGAACGTGCAGAAAAGGGCGACCTAATATCCGTTGGAAAGACCAGGGGACCTGACTGCACTTGACCTTACTGACTGGCGACGACGAGTACATTGCAGAAATGACGGGCGACGCTTTATAGAGGCGGCCAAGACCGATCATCAGTTATAGCGCCAACTAAGTAAGTAAGACATGATTTCAGGTTGACCTGGGAACCCTGGGTACAAGTAATAAGGCTTGGAGTGAAAATGAAACAAGTTAAATTAAGGCAAAAAATTAAATTAAAAATTCGTTGGGAGCAAAAACGACACAGTGACTTAAACCGTTTTTACTCTCAACATATTTAACAACTTTTCCTCTGAGTGGCACTCGTGCTGCTTTTGCACTCAAGTCAAATTAAATTTTTCGGAACTTAAAAATTGTGCTGCACTTAGCCTCACAAATGTGCTCTAATATTAGCTAGCTAAGTCATGTGGCCCCACAATTGACTGTGAGTCAGTTGACTTGTGTGATGACATTGCTAAAAATCTTCAAAATTTTTTCAGCAGACAATTAAAGAAATTAGAAGCATTTCAATTTAAAATTTACCCAGTTGACTTGTCAGTAAACATCTCAGCCAACAAATGTTTCTATTTTTAAATTAACAAACATTTCTGCTCTAACGTAGGTCAAATGACAAGTCAGTTGACTTAGTCAGCCAATAGATATAAAAGTAAATTAAATTTATGTAAAAATTCACAAACAGAATTTAATAACTATTTGAATTAATATCAAGTAATTGTAAGTAAATTGCAACTGCATTAGGAAAGTAATAGAAATTTATGTTGCACCCAAAAAAAAAAAAACAGAAAGAAAAACCAACAAGCAATAAACAATTTAAGCTGACATATATACAAAATATAAAGCATTTTTGTATCTTATGCACACATTAGATAACGCGTTCACCTCTCCCCATAAATTCCCCAAAATTGAACTACTTAAATACGCTAACAAATAGATACAAAAATAGTTAAGTATCTTAAAGATAAGACATGAAAATACATATTAAGGAGCCGTATAAAGTACTAGAAAAAAAAAAGAAATAATTTTTGTGCACGTTTTTTTATTTGTATAAATTTTTCTTTTTTTTTATGGGTGGAAGCAAAAAAAAAAAAATAAAAATAAATAAATAAATAAAAATAATAATATGAAAATAGAAAAAAAAAGCACGTTACTTTTTATTTTAATTTCATTGCGCCTGTGGTTTGTTCCTGCTTTAGTTGCTGGTGCTGGTGTTGGTTGTTGTTGTTGCTTTTGTCATTGAATAAATCGCTATTGTTGTACGATATTGTATCTTTGTATCTGGCTGTGAGTTTTCTACCTCGATTTGTTTGTTTGCCCGCTTGCTCGCCTGTTTGCGTATCTTTTCTTTAGTATCTTTTTGTTGTTGTTGTTATTGTTGCTGGCTGTTGTTGGTTTTCTACTTTTTGCAATTTGAGTTTGTATGATTATATCTTGTTCGCTGGATGTGCCACTGTATTCCACTGTATACACAGTAGGAGGCAAAGGAGAAGAAGAAGAAAATAAATACACAAAATGTAGAAAACTTTTAAGAATAACAACAGCAACACAGCAACAACAACAAAATCATAAATATGCCAGTTATGGCATGCGATTATCTTTATTTGTACAACAAGCAGCACCAACATAAAAAGGAGAAGAAGAAGAAGAAGCAGCAGTAACAGAAGGAGAAGCTCTAAAAGTAGAAGAAAAAAGAGAAGAAACCAACAAACAACAAGGAAAAATAATTTCAGGAATATATTCATAGGTATCCAATGTAAGAAATAAATAAAATAACAACAACAAAACAAAAAAAAAATAAAAAACGGACAACAAAATATAATAACAACTTTTCAAATGTTTGTGTTAAATGAAAATAAATTTATTTATTTTTTTTTTCCATACAATTTGTTTTTTCTTCTTTTCCTTTATTTTATTCTTTTTTTTCTTCAATGGTTTGGTTTATTTTTTGTTTTTTTTTTCTGAAATTTCTGTAAAAAAGTTACTTTTTTATTTGTTGATATTATCGCAAATAAAGATTGAAAGCAAAAAACAGAAGAATCCCAAAAAATATAAAAAAAAATATAAATTTTAAGAAAGAAACAGAAAAGTTGTTTATTTGTTTAAGAATTTTATGTATATAAATTTTTTATATTTTCTTAAGGGAATCGCGTGCACGGCGGCATAAAGTTCTTTACTTTAATATTTATTTCCTTTTTGTTGTTGTTGTTGTTGTAGTTCTGCAGTAGGGGTATTAAGGGCTCTTTGTGTTTCTTGTTGGTTTGTTTTCTTGCATAAACCATGAGTTCATTTTTAAGTTATAAATTATGATCATGTTAATATGGAGTCCTTGCTGTTTTTGTTGTTGTTGTGCTAAAGAAAGTAAGAGTTCGGAATTTTATTTGTTTGTTTTGTTTTTCTCTTTGAATAATTTTTTATTTAGTAGGAAATTATTAGTTATAGATAAATTGACAATAATTTAAGCATTTGTGTTTTTTATGATAGATACATTAATATTTATGGTTGGTTTGAATTGTTAAATTGAGTTTTCTGTTTCAGATTCCATTTTTCTATTTGTTTAGTTTTATAAAATTTTTACTACCTTTAGAATATGGGAGACCCTTTGAAATATATAGATCAAAAATAGATATATTGAGATCAAAAATAGATTCCATGGCCAAAAAATGTTCATGGATGGTGCCCTAATTCAAGGACTAGGTACTTTTCTCTGATTTTTCCTGCTCTGCTAAGCAGCTCTTTGGCAGAGCTGTAAAATAATGCAATCAATCGAGGATATAAGTTACAAATGAATAATAATTTTCGATTGCAGTTATTGAATAACATATTTGACTCTAGAATAAAAAAGTCAGTTGGAGTCGCCAATTGGTTATTCATTTAGAAAAGTCTTTGTTAGAATCAAGAGAATGCAATTTTTTTTTTAATCATGAGACTGCAAATCTCCAAAGTCATGACTGCTTTGAAGTCACTTGGAGTCACATGGAATCACTTGGAGTCACTTGGAGTCATTTAAATACCCTTGAACTTAAATGCAGTCATTTGGAGTTCATTGTAATTTGCAGTCAATTGGAGTCACTTGGAGTCTTTTGGAGTCAATTGGAGTCAGTTGAAGTCATATGGTGTCAATTGGGAATTTGCAGTCACTTGGAGTCAATAGGGATTTTGAAGTCATTTGGAGTCAATTGGGGATTTGAAGTCAATTGAAGTCACTTGGAGTCAATTGGAGTCAGTTGAACTCATTTGGAGTCAGTTGGGGATTTGAAGTCAATTGGAGTCACTTGGAGTCAATAGGAGTCAGTTGAACTCATTTGGAGTCAATTGCGAATTTTTAGTCACTTGGAGTCTTTTGGAGTCAATTGGGATTTTGAAGTCATTTGGAGTTAATTGGGGATTTGAAGTCAACTGGAGTCTTTTGGAGTCAATTGGGATTTTGAAGTCAATTGGAGTCAATTGAGGTCATTTGGAGTCAATTGGAGTCACTTGAAGTCTTTTGGAGTCAATTGGGATTTTGAAGTCAGCAATCAAATAGCATTGAAGTCAATTGGAATCAAGTAGAATGTGAAGATAATTTTAATATCGATGGTCATACGTTGACTCCTCGTATGTAGTTTTTCACCACTTTTGGAAGGGACTACAAAATAGCAATAAATGTACATAAAGAATATGTAAAATTGGTTTTTAAATCATTTTAAATAAGAGAAAAATATTTTTGGAATTATATTTTTTTTGTTTTAAACTTATTTTTATATATTGTTCATAAAAATTTAATGCGTTATTGTCTTGTCTTCCAAAAGCGTGGTATGTATGTAGTTAGAAATCTGTTCATAAATCATAGTATTTTCATCATTAAAAAACGAAATTATCAAAACTTGAGTAACCCTGAGTATTTATATATTATTATATGTTATTGATAAAATTAACGAATGGATATATTAAATAACACATATATTAAAATTGACTTCACATTCCATTTGATTCGAAATGACTGCAAGTGACTCCAATTGACTTCAAATCCCCAAATGACTCTAAGTGATTCCAATTAACTTCGAATTACCAATTGACTATAATGTTTTTTACAATGATATCAAAAGAAACATATTGATTTAAGTCGTAATGAAACCCTATTACATTTACAATAAGCGCCCAAATTATTTAAGAGAATATTTCGATAGAATTTAATTTTATTAAAATAGCCTATAACTAATGACTTAAGCTGTTTTTGCACATTTTTTCCAAAATTAATTATCATAAACAAGAGAGTTGGTTTAAGAGCCACAGTAAAGATAAGTGATTATTGTAAATTGAGAATGGTGAATTTAAATATACAATAGCCGCTATTGAGCTATATGCCAGGCAAAAACTAAAACATTCCTTTTCAATAAAAGCCTAAGTTATAGTCCTAAAATAAATAATTTGCACAATACTCATTAAATTTAATTCTTTCAACATTGCATGTAGGTTGCCCTATTGATCTCACATCACTTCTACTTCTGCATTACTTCTGCCGTTACCAGTAATGTTTCAAGTTATTTATTGAATGAATAATAGCCGAATGTTATATTTTCATTGTATTTACTTCTTAGCCTCCGCAATTTAGTGATGCGTAGTGATTGAATGTATTCTGAATTCGCTCAATGGCACGTTACGCGTCGCAAAGCGCATTCTTCCGGCGTAATTAATGACTATATAGCCAATATGAAACTACCACTCTGAAAAAAATATGTTTTCTATAGGAAATTTTCCAAGGAATACGATAGTATTTTTTTTTAATTTCTTATTCCATCGCGAACGAATAGTAAACTGAATTTCAATTATTTAATTTTTAATAACAAATATTTTTCTGAAATAATTTTTACAACTAATAATACACAAATATAGATATATATTTCAATACCTTTAAAATGGTTGTTCACTTTACTCATTGCGATGAACAGAAGTGGAATTATCGCGATTTGAAAAAGGCTGTAATCGGCGAATCGCGTAAACTTTACCTATTTATTATTTTATTTTCGAAAATAGTGATAGAAAAAAAAATGGCGGACCGAGAATTGTTCAACCGAGATAGTTGAATGATGATATGTCATCGGTTGATATAGACTTTGTTCTATAGCGTTTTCTTCTCTTGACAAAATGTTACATTTTTTTGCCTCGTGCGATGTCAACAATTTTCTAAATTGCAACACATTCTTTCAGCAAAGTGTATGGTAATCATCATACACGAAGAGCTGCCGACGTAGTTTTTGATTTTTCAACAGATTCGCGAATGTTGGTTGCCTGCTTAAAGCTTTCTTCAGCTCTTCTCTCTCGTTTTCGAAGCGAGCGTAGTGAATTTACTTGCGTCTCGATTTGTCACTTTTATTCGGAGGTTGTAAAATATTAGTCATCCAACCAATGGCCGCTCAGCAGTTGTGTGACTCCGTTAACATCAATCCGCACTGTCGAAGACCAAAGTAAACGCTCAACGAATTTTCGTGAATCGGTCTGGTCGGTGCTGCCATTCCGTTGTCGTGCCTCCATTTTCAATTTTGCCATGGCTTTTCTCTTGCTCTGTTATAAAGCCACTTAAGCTCTGTCTCATGGGTGTCTATTAGCAGCTTTTCCGCGATGATATATATAACTCGACTTCCGGCACAGTTCGGAAAGCACTGGACATTCTTAATACGCTAAGCCTTTGGACAGTTAGCGCCTCCTTAATGTGCGATTTTTTTTCACCAACTCAAAAAGGTGCTGCGTACAACACCACAGTGTTCTTCACCATTAACAACTAAGAGAAAATAAAAGCGACAGTAGATCTTCCTACTGAACTCAAATCACTAAGCTTAGACAATCAATTTTGAATTTCAATCCCAAAGGAGCAACGAAATGTCTCAAGTTAAGTAAAAACAACCTCAGAATAATCGTGGACTTTTTTTTCAAAACATTACAAGTTGGAAGAAGAGCACATGAAAAATCTAGGCATAAGGCAGACAGGAAAGCAGTTGTCGCTTTTACCGAGATCTCACAGAAGAAAAAGATAAATGGGACACCACTACCGGCCAGATAACTTTGACATAATCACTTTAGAGCCCAAATTCTTACTAAAGAATTTTAGTTTGCTTATCTTATCTGCATGCAGCTATTGGGAGCACAATGGACCTATAAGTCCCAATACAATATACCCATAATAAATGTCTGCCTATTTATCTTGGATGTGGCCTCATAAACTTCAGTTCATCAATATAATGAAAATTTAATCTACTATAATGTTCTAAGAACCTTTCTTATATTTGTTTTGTTGGTTGGGTAGGGTATGAGTGGACCACAAAGTGTAGCCAACTCCGCGTGGTGGGTTTTGGATCAAGCTAGGAGCTACACATTCGCTAGCAGGCGAAAGAAGCCTGCAACATGACAAGAGAAACCATATATTAGATGTTAACGGCATCAGACCCCGGGCAGCGGCTTTGCTCCTGCGTTGAAATTGCTGCGTTGAAATTGAAATTGCTTTCCCGCCTTCCCCCATCAACCATTATTCAAATATCAGGAAATGTCATTTACCAAGCCATTTTTTTTTTAAATAAAATTCTGTTTATTTTGAATTACTATTGTATTTTTGTTCGCAACGGTTTCAAGTGAAGTGCAAAATTAAATTTTAAATTACCAATTCTAAACGAAGAAAGAAAGATTTATTCAGTAAAGTAACCCCATCCCAATAAAGCTGTTCTTGTTCCCTTTACTAAGAGATACACACTGGACCTCGGTCCCATTTTCATACAAGACACTGTTATTGTGTACTCTGGTGAGGTCAAATATTTAGGTATCACGCTTGATAAACGACTGAACTGGAACACTCACTTACCCACTGTCCTCTTAAAAGCCACTAGGGCTTTCTGGGCCTGCAAGAAACTCTTTGGTAAACATGAGGTCTTACTCCTAAGATGATCTTCTGGCTCTACACTATGATAGTTAGACCTATCATAGCCTATGCGGCTCTAGTATGGTGGCCCAAAGCCATGCAGGGCTCGGCCATCACCAAACTTAACAAGCTCCAAAGGCTTGCTTGCGTCTCCATAACTGGAGCTATGCGCACCTGTCCAACTCCTGCCATTGAAGCGTTGATTGGCCTGGTGCCATTACACATTTTCATCAAGAAAACAGCCGCAAATACTGCTTTGCGGCTGCGTATATCGTCAAGCTTAATAAAAGGCAACTATGGTCACCTGAGCATTCTTGACGAAATTCCTAACACTCCAATATGTACTGTATCGGATTATATGGTTAGGGATCTGTGTTTCGGTAGGAAATTCAACATCATTCTTCCTTCCAGGTCCGAATGGGATGGCCAGTGTCCCGATTTCGGTCCCTCTGCTCTCAATTGGTATACAGACGGCTCGAAAATGGACTGCGGTTCTGGTGCCGGTGTTGTAGGACCCAATACTAGAATCTCAATCCCTTTGGGTATTTGGCCCAGTGTCTTTCAAGCCAAAATATACGCAATTGAGACCTGCGCTCATATAAACCTGTCTAAAGGTCTTAAAGGCGCAAATATTGTAATTTTTTCAGACAGCCAGGCGGCTCTCTTAGCACTCTCTTCATGGAGTTTTTCCTCTAAACAGGTGAAAGAGTGTTTTGAGAGTCTCCCGCGCTTGTCTACCCGTAACAAAGTAACGCTTTGTTAGGTACCCGGCCACTTTGACATTGTTGGTAATGAGGACGCCGTTGAACTGGCTAGGCAAGATTCATCTACCAAGCACACTGGCCCCGATCCGTTCTGAGGAGTCGGCTGGGCCTCTACGAATTCTATCGTTGAGGAGTGGTCTAAGGCAAAATGGCTAGAGTATTGAAACTCTATCCCAGGTTTAAGACAGGCAACGACACTTATCATTCCGCTTGCCCACAATCAGCTCATCTCTTATTCCAAACCTGGCCTTACGCTATTGGTGGGCTACATGTCTGGACACTATGGGCTCAGATATCACCTAAACAAAATAGGTCTGTCTAATGAGACAGAGTGTCGTCTATGTCTGGAAGATGACGAGTCGACACCTCACATTCTGTGAGTGTCCAGCCTTGGCTCGGCTCAGAGGAAGAATTTTTGGTATTCCTTTTTTGACGGCTAATCACATAAAATCTTCTTCTTCAAAAGATGTCTTGACTTTTATTAGGTCAGCTCAACGTCTTTTCTCATAAAATGGGGAATGGCACAGAAGATCTTTTAGGTTGGGCTCCCCTAAATAATAAATAATAATAATAATAACCCCATCAAGTTCTAGTCCCCGATCAAAATCCTTTATTTCTGTCAAGCCCTTCAGCATAACTCAAAAGAAAAATTAAAATTTATCAAAAGCATTTTAACAAGTACCTTCTTTGGTGTAAATGTTATCCTAAAACGGAGTTTTCTAAAAAAAATTTCCTCATTAACTTTTCAAATAGGAAAACAGTCTAAAATTTCGGATTATTTGATTCACTCACGATTGCAATTATTTTTTTTTTTCTATTTTTCTTGTGAAGAAATTTCGTTATTGTGACTGATATTATTTGATTGGGTTTAATTTGAATAGGATCTGCAAGTTTCCATTTAACCCTTTCGGTACCATGGTGGCACAGGCGTTACAAAATTTATATTTGTGATTTTTTTAAAACTGTCCAATAAATTTTTATAAATTTAGAGTTTTTGGAAAGAGAATTGATGTCTCTTTAAATTCAATTAAAGAAATTTACAAATATTTTTTGGTAACGGTACTGTAGCGGATCACAGTGAAAAAATTGTGCTGTTCTTTTTTTTTTTTTTTTGTTTATTAATTTTCAGTCGCTCACAATTTTTACAAAAATTGTCTAAATTTTTAATATGTTGAGAGAAAAACTTTTTACTTAAACGTGATTTCCTATATTTTTAAATTTTTGTTTACATTTTTGGAAATACAAGTTTTGCTATAAATCACCGGTGACCCTAAAATCTTCAATGGAAACTTTTTAATAACTTTTTTACAATTAAATGGGGGTCGAAGAATGCGAACATGGACTCGGTTTTGCTCTATCGGGTTTAGTTTCTTTACGGTGAAGAAAGGGTTAAGTGAGAAATTTATACTAAATAACTTTGCCTATTTAAAAATTAAAATATCTAACAAAGATATACAGAAAAAATTTGTCAAAAATTCCCATTGAGAGCCACTGGATCAACGGTGACCCATGAAAGTTCAGGCCTTCAGAGGCACAAAATGTCTGTTTTGATTAAAAATTGTAACAAGAAATCGGGGTCAGACAATACGAATCTGAGTTTGGTTTTGCGCTGTCTCCTCTGGTTTCCTTACGGTTCCGAAAGGGTTAAATAATTGCTGATTTCTTAAGGTGAATAATAAATATATTGAAATATGGTAAAAATAAGGTAGGAAGTTTGAGATCTATAGAAAATCACTCCTTATATTTATTAGTCCTGAATCCAATCCTCTATCAATATAATTTCATAATTTCAACATCTATAAATGCTTTTAATTACAACTCTCAAATACCCAGTGCTCATTAACCTAAAATATATTTTTTTCACTTAAACTTAATATTTTTTTTTCTACTATTTTTATTTTATTTGTTTTCTGTTTACTTTAAGTACTACAACAACACCATACTGCTCGCTGTTCATTTTCATTGAATTCTTCGCACCATTTGTATCTTATTACGAAATTTTTGCATAGAAAATCTTTTATTTTTGCTATACTTTATGGATGGATGGAAAAAGAAATGTGGGAAAAAAAAAGAAAATAATGAAAATTTCGAAATTAAGAATTCAGCATAAAAACTCAACCCAATATTCCCTCGACTATGTGTGCGTGTGTGTGTAAATGTGTGTGTGTGTGTGTGTGTGTGACACCCATCTATTGGTGCCCATTTGGTTGGAGTCCTTCATTTGCTTCCACTACTTTATTTCTGACTATTCTGTGTTTCACTTACAATTTTAGTTCAGCTGCTGTTTGGTCGTTGTTGTTGCTGCTGTTTGCTGCTAGTATCGCCATTGCTGCTGTCATTATTTTTCGTCCATGGAAATTTGTTTCGTCTTATTAACATAATGAAGGAGCAGCAGTAGCAGGCAGCAGCGTTACTCATACATAAACAAACCATGAAAACTAAAAAGAAAAAAGAAAAACGCCAAGTAAAACCAAACCAAAGTCGTCAACTAAAAAAGGAAAGGCAAAAAGGAAAAAAGCTTTCACGCATTATGTTAATAAATATTGTGCCAAATAAAGCACAAAAATATGTACGTATATATATAAATTTGGTATAATGAAAGAATAAAAAAAAAAAAATAAATAAATAAGAAAAGAAAGAGAAAAGTCTTTGCATGAAATGAAAAGTAAATTTATGCGCCTTCGCCTTCATTGCCAACGTAACGCCTTCTGTGTCAAAAGCAGAGACTTTTCCCAGCGATACACATTCATTAATGCATACTTGTAAACCCAGCGGTGCAGAAGTTTTTATGAAGTTTTTGAAATGAATTTAGTGCAAAGCTGTAGCATTGTTTGATCGACTTCTTGATTGAAAACTTAGTATTCTTCACATACTCGTTATGAGCCCCGCGATATTTTCCTCATGGAAATGGCACTAGTACGACCTGTGCCTTTGATGTTTGTAAAATATATTTGTAGGTCTCTTATCCCTTTCCAGTAGCATTCAGCTGCTAGAGATGCATAGCTCAAACCGAACAACATCAGTTCTCTCTCGAATCAAGCACTACACAAAACACTAGACTGTTTCCACAAGTTTATGAATACCATAAATATTGAGAAGAATTTGTGGCTCTTTTAAAAGGTTTTTCAATAGGAACATAACAATTTTGTATTTAAATAAACACTCATATGACCCCCGCGAGCACGTTTGCAGAGATCGATTCTTTGTAGCCAATTTTATATCACTCTTCCACACTTATCGGTCGAAACCTCGACAATTTCGCATTCGATATTGTTCCTGAGCTCCCCTCACGTTATTTACTTGTTGGCATAAACCAATTACTTAACGTTAACTCATAAAAAGAAATCCAACGACGTTAAATCGCATGAGCGAGGTTGTCATTCAACCGGACCATTACTAGAGATTACATGGTTAGCGAATTTCCCCTTCAATAAATCAATAGTTTGACCAGCTGTGTGGCATGTGGAACCACATATCACTGATGTTAAATCCATTTTATTCTGCCCCAGAAGGAAGAGAGCTAGAATATTCCCGAGGTAAGGTATGCCTGTTGTAAGAGGCGACTAAAATATCCCACGGTCGTGGAGGGCGTGATCAATTAGTAGTTACCGCTTGAATCTGCAATGAGACCATGCCGTCTCACCAGATCCATTGAACCAATAAGGCGCAGACCAGTAGAAGAAGAAACGCCAAGGAGACCCAACCGTCTCCCGCGTTTATACGAAACGGTGCTTCAGTAAGATAAAATTTGTAAGGTGCCAAATGCGTGTTCTCAAAGCCGAAATCTCCTGCCTATAAAAACTTGCTTTCGCGCGTGTTCCAGCCGCCTCTTCACCCCGCTGACAGACCAATAATGGCTCTCACGGTTAATCGAAGTTGGCAACTTGAAAGCAGCAGTTTTTAAGCGTGCAATGTAGAAACCAGGGTATCGGTGATTCTACCCCACAGCGAACGGTAACGAAATAGACCGACAAAAATAGACGATTGAGCAGTAATGCTCTAGACGGTCTCCCAACGAAATACTTAACGGTGGTTCCGCAAAGACCTTTCCGTCGGACGAGTGGGGATGTTTAGCGGGTGGAAGTCTCACACTGACTTCCTCGTTAAGAAAAAGTTCATTTAATTCTGGCCCAAAAAAGTTGTCCAACATGTTACAATGGCGAACTCCATTGACCGCGACATAACGATCATTTTCATCGACAAAAAAATACGGTCCAATCACACGGTCTGGCATGAAATCCACACCAGACGGTCACTTTTTGTGAAAGAAATGGGGTCTATTGAAGCACATGTGGATTTGTTTCAGTCCAATAATGCATATTTTGCTTACAGGCAAAGCCATTAAGCCAGAAATGAGCTTCATCACTGTAGATTCAGAATTTTCTTCAAACTTTTGCAGAACACAATCGAAGAAGTTTCGGCGCTTCGGGTGATCAAGAGATTTAATTTTTTGAATTAATTCGATCTTGTAAGGGTTTATCGCCCGGACTTTGACTACAGTCGAGGTATCCGTTCATCACTTCTTCACCGATCCTGGAGAGATGGGAGTTCAAGAATCGGCTCTATTTAGACCGCAATTACAGTAGAATTCATATTTTTTCCCGCAGCAGCGTCCTTTCTGCTAACGCAACTATTGGTGGCCTTCCATCAAGCATAATGTGACGTTGGTATTTGCTGGTTGCGCCGTTTACGGCTTCTGTATGGATTTGATTGATGGCTGATCGGTAGGTCAGGTGGTCTAGTGGTCCTACACTTATAATGCGATTAATCTACTCCAAGTACATGGATAGGATTTTACATAGTTTGTATTGTCATCACTTTGTTAGGGTGGCCTTTCTGATGACAAAGCCAGGAAGAACTGTTCTGACAGAACAAGAAGCAGTGCTGCCTCACTTTCAGCATTTGTGACTCTTCTTCATGTGGTATCATGCGACAGCTGGTGTTTGCTCGTAAGGCTGCGTTTTGGCATGTTTAAAGGCCCGTCCAATGTGAGTTGTTGATCAAGCAAGCGTTGGTTGAAAAACCTGGCGACCTCATTGATGTATACATTTAGCCTTTCTCATAGGTCGTCGATGTCATTGCCTGTAGCCAAAATGTTGCAGTCGTCAGCATATGGTACGATCCTAATTCCATCTAGAGGACAACAAACTATTTTACGCAACGACACTTCAACTGCGTGTTCCTAAATTTGACGTATGACGGTCTTCCGGATATGAGGTTTGTTAGTTACCTTTTTCAATGTGCGGTAGCATTAAAATATAGATATTCTGTAGTAGCGTTGTATGGCCAGCTGTTTCGAAGGCCTCGGATAAGTCCAGGGCCTTTCTTGGGTTTAGGACGGCGCTTATTTGTGTTTGAGCCTGGTTTAGAGTGGTGCTTTGGGTTTTCATAAAGCCGTGCTGGTGTTTTGTGTGTTCGAGGTGTTCAGAGAGAGACAGGAGGAGAAGCGCTTCGAGAGTTTTTGTCACAGGTCACAGCAAAGAGATCGGTCGGTAGGATTTTCCTGATCCGACTGTTTTTTTTTCCTGATTTTTGGATTCAAGTGACTCTCACCACCTTCCAAGCAACAAGAACAATAGTCTATGTTTGTAAAACGTAGAGGCGATAACTCACATTCTGTGTAAATTCCAGTCCAGTCTCGGTTCAGAAGGGAAATTTTCGAGAAGTCATTTCTTCTGGTTGATGAAATCAAATCCTCTTCTCGGTGTTAAATATATAAAAATATTAATTGATTAACATTAGGTAAGGTTACGTAAAAAGGGAGGTACAAACATCGAAAAAGACTTGCTGCACGAGGCCGCTCTAGTTAAGCCTCAGATCGCTGATCCATTCCGTGCCGCTGACGAAACTGAAGAGTCTCTCCAGTCGTATGTTCACAACGTCTCCCAGGTCTGTTTCCCGTATAATGGAAGAGGCTATTCAGTAGACCCGGGTAGAAGCACAGGAGGTGAGTAATAGATTTTATTTTCTCGACATCCATACAACTCCTATAGAAATCAGGTGCTGACACAGTGTCTGATTAGTACATCTATTTGGATGCGGGTTTCCTTCTTTTCAAAGTTGATTAGTGCTCTCGTCCTTTTCTCATCAATTATAAGCCAAAGTTTGCGAGTAATTTCACCCTCCAGTTACAGTTGGCTCGCTTCTTTGTTTTTATATCTATATGGCTGTTTGCTAAGCCTATTGGGATGTCTGGTTGCTGATCGGCACTATTGATGCTGAGGGCTGTGCCAGGCAAGTTCATCCGCTTTTTCAATCCCTTTAATATCACTACGACCAAGAACCCAGCAGATGTTGGCCAAATGAGTGCTCCCAATGGAATCCAGAGTTTCCAAGCATTTTACTATAGTTTTAGAACTAGTGCTCGCATTATTTAAGGCCATGATCGCTGCACGACTGTCCAAGAATATTGAAATCCGTGAGGGAGCAAGATTCTTTATGTGAACTACTTGCGCCGCTTTGTCGATGGCAACCAGTTCAGCTTGAAATGACTGCTGCAGGCGTTTTTTAGTGTGTGTGGCTCTTGGATATACAGTTGCTCACAGAAAATTCCTGATTCACTTCCAGTATCCAACTTTGAACCATCAGTGTAGATTTGAATGTCGCAGTCTCTAATAATAGAGCCGCTTTCTCAAATCCTTTCTGTTAGGAATGGATATGACGAAGTTGTTATTCAGGTTAAGCCTAACTACAGTATAGTCGGTTTTACTCGTTGTTTCAGGGTGTCTATACGCATCCACAAGCCTGACTTCCTAAACCTACTGCTATTTTGGCCGTTGCACTCCTGATAAACTCTTCGATTGACAGGAAATGGAGGATGATGTCCAAGCCAGGTTTTGATGTTGCTTTTGTGAAAATTCCCATAAAAAAATGTATGCCTGAACTTAAATTAAAGCGGGTGAATCTGTCGTTCTAGACATTTCTCATAAGGCCTAAAAAATTTAAGCCTAAATCTTCAAATACAAAACTCAGATCAGAATATTTTTCCGGCAAACTTTTTTACGAGAATGCTCTACCGGAAACTTTCAATGTGCATATGCATATTTTAACTTTTTGAACCCAATTTTCTCAAACACTTAAAGTGATGGTGAATTCTCACGATCAAATTCATGTTTAGCGATTAAAAACAGACCAAAAATCGTACTGCGGTTCGTGAATTAGATAAAAACTTATTTGTTGTCGACCAGTGCAATTTTTAAAATCTCTTGAAACGCATGAAGAAAGAGAGAGATAGAGTCATCCATCAAATTAACTTCCAGTTATTATAAAGGAGTGAAGAAGGAATCATTTCAAATGCTCTTTATTCCTCGACCGCTTCAACTTATGTCCGCTGGGTATAACTCTAAGCATTGAATACATTTTAGTTGAATACTTTAGTAATTCACTAGCTCTTCGTGCTCTGCTTTAATAAGCTCCAGCACTACTCTACCTCTCTCCCTCTCTCTCTTCCCTCTACATACTACATACAAAATTCAACAACATTTGGTTTCATCACTTTTGCTTGATTTAGCGCACTTTCATAGAGCTTCTCCACCCTGTTCGCCCCTCTCTCACTTTCTCTTAGTTATATTGTTCAATATTTTTGTCAATTGACTCACATTGCACGTGTTTGCCTTAATTTGACTTGAACAATAGATTTTTCTTCTTAATATTCTTTGGTTGAGCTGCCAGTGACTGAATCTGATGCCTTAACTGCTAAACTGCCTGCTTTAGCCGTGCTTGGCTTCCTCTTTCCTCATGCCATTTAACTTTGACGTATGTATTGAATGCATGAATGCTTTGGTTTGTGTGAGCTGCCTTGACTCACTCGCTGCCTTTGCTCTCCTCACTGCCAGTGTTTTTGATAGCGCCTGATATCCTGAGTATCGTTCGTTTTCTGCCTCTGTTTCACTGCTGGAACTAATAAACTCATCAGGAGTGTCAGTTTGTCATAATGTTTGATTTGTGCGCCTTTTCCACATTCCTCATTCTTTGCTCCTTTAAGCTTTGCCATATTATTATTTTTATTATTATTACTAATATTGGTAGCGCTTTCAATATGCGCGCGTGTGTGTGTGTTTTCTTTCATGAAAATTTCGTTATGCCGAAAATACACAAAAATATATATTTTATTTATGAAATGAGTCTTAACATAAAAACAAAGAACATCAGCAACAACAAAAGTTAACAACAAAATCGCAGCAGCAGCAACTAGCAGCAGTTGTTGTTGTAGTTATTGTAAGTAGTATGGCACTTATTAGGTATTATCATGAAAAATGTTTGGTAATGTTTTTCATACTTCTTTGGTAGTGTGACAGTGTGAGTGAGTGTGTATGTATTTGAAAAATTTGTTGTTAGTGTTAGTCATTGGAGCATTGGATTTATTAGGATTAAGAAAAAATGGCATTCATTTATTATAATTTAGTGGTGAACGCGCTCATTCATTCGCTTGCTCAATCACTCGCTTGCTAACTCGCCGCCCTAAAAAGCGTGTTTGAGTATGTTTAACCAGCAGCAGCAGCAGCAACAACGGCAACAGCAACAAAATTGTTTGCAAATTATTTATTATTATTACTACTTATTATTATGTAAGTATGTGTGTATTTTGTGGTATGAATGTTGAGAAAATTGGAAGTGTTTAAAATTCGGATTAGTTTCTTTTTTTTTATTAGACAGAGAAAATTGACTATTTTTGTGTGATTTGGAAGATATATGTATTTTGAGAGGGAGGATGGGGCAGGAAGCGTTTGGGGTCACATCATCATTCATTATAAGCTTGTATCATTCACATACAAATTCTTTATGAATTTTTTCAACAGAATGATGAATATCCACAGTTTACTGGGTTAAGGGATATCTACTTTCATTAGAATCGGTAGTTGTTGAATACTAACTAACTTTGAAGAAAACTGAACAAAATTTTGCGGCAGTCTTTGTTTTTGTGGTACATTGGCAGGTGCTTCATTTTTAGATTTTTCGGGAAGGAATGGAAGTTTCTTGCTCTTAAAATGTTCACAGGACATCCAGAAATATTTTTCTGTAAATTTTTGTTCGGCTCAAATAAAATTGTTTTGTTGAATGCTCCGAAGCGCCAAACTTCAATTGAAATGTGATAAAACCAAAAATAGTAAAAATAAATTATGAATAAGTGTTTATAAATAATAGAAATAATTTCAACTAATTTAGTTGTAGTTGAATGAATAGTTAATTGATTATTTAGTTAACAGCCCCCGGTCGGCATTTAACCCATGGTGGCACCGGTGTCACAAGATTAATTTGTATAAATTTAGGGTTTTTAGAAAGAGATTTGATGGTTCTTTCAGCTAAAAATTTTTACAAATAATTTTTTTTGATATCCGTTTTCTTTTTTTCGCTTTTTGCATATCTACATCGCCTAATTTTGATATTATTTTACGAATTCAATTAGGAAAAAATAAAGTATAAACGAAAATAAACTATGCAATAAAACAATACAATAAATATAAACAATTTTTGATATGTTCCACTATTCCATTGATGTGATATATATTCCACAACCGTTTTTGATATAGAAATTATGTGTTGCATACTTTTGGGCTTGCAGTAAAATATATAATAAAACACTACTACTATGGCACAACAGCCTTTGGGGGCCAAGGCCGAGCTTTTCACATCTATTCATGTTGTGTGAATTATATTTATACACGGCGAAGTGAAAAGCTATTCATAGGCATTTTTTTATTCTTTGATGGTTCTTTCAGCAAAAAACTTTTGCAAATAATTTTTTTTTCATAATTTTCAATCACTCACAATTTTTACAATGTTTTTCCAAATACACAAAATTTTTAATATGTTGCGGGAAAAACTATTTACTCAAACATTATTTCCCATATTTTAAAATTTTTGTTTATTTTTTTGGAAATACAAATTTTGCCATGTGTACCGTGACCCTAAAATCTTCAATGGAAACTTTTTAAGAACTTTATTACGTTGAAATGGGGTTCGAAGAATGCGAATAGAAACTCGGTTTTGCTCTATCGGTCTTAGTTTTTTTACGGTCAAGAAAGGGTTAAGTGAAAAATTTATACTAAGTTACTTTGACTATTTAAAAAAAAAAATATCTAACAAAAATATACAGAAAAATTTTGTCAAAAACTCCCATTGAGGGCCACTGGATCACTGGTGACCCATAAAAGTTCAGGCCTTAAGAGGTTGAAAAAGTCTGTTTTGATCAAAAATTATAGCTGGAAATGATGGTATGAGAATACGAATCCGGATTCGGATTTGCGCTATCTTCTCTGATTTCCTTACGTTCCTGAAAGGGTTAACTATATTGCGTATGTATATATGAATCTCAGTGGAGATATCTTTAGGTGAAACATGAAAATATTGGAATTTTTTTTTTTAAACTTTAAATTGAACTTTCACATTAAAAATTCATAAATAAACTCTGCATAGAATCTCAACAAAGGAACTCGACATAGAAAATTCACAAAAAAACTTCAATTAGGAAGTTCACATGGAAAACTACAAAATAACTCGACATAGGAACTTCACATAGCAAATCTACAAAGGAGGTCGACATAAGAATTTCAATTTACGAAACTCCACAAAGGAAAACTTCAAACAGTGAAACATCACGTAATCCGTCCACAAGAAACTCGGAATAGGATCTATGTACAAAACAAAACCCAAAGAAACTCGCCATAGGAACTTTACATAAAAATTCGCAGAGGAACTTCACAAAGAAATTCGCCCGAGCCAATTTCGCATAAGAAATCTAGATAGGAATTTCACACAGAAAATCAACAAAGAAATTCTACATATGATTTATTAAGGGGGTATTTGGACCTTAAAGGTCGCTATCCGACAAGCCAATCTTTCTAAGGAATTTCAGTAATTGATGAGGCTTCAAGACTACGATGCCCCTACTTTCTTGATGGTAGTGCCCCAGATATCTTTTGCTCTTGCAAATATCTTCATATTTGCAAAACCTACAGGTGCTGTGCTGACTTATGCCTGCGTTCTTCGTGTGCACTTCCCTAGTTTACAGTCTCCTAGGAGGAAAACAATGACTAATCTGAGTTGATTTTTTATAAGCTTGAGACAAAGAATAGCTCTTTTGAGGTAGAAGCTCTCAATTAGTAGCAATGATTGTCTAAGCTTATGGAGGTGTGCCTAATATACATAAAGAAAAAACTTATGCTTTTTACCTAAGTTGACTTGGGTAAATTATTTTATATGAAATTGAAAAACTTGGGTAAAAACAACTTAACTTATTGACAATTTGCCTAAGCTTAAGTATGCCTTAGTTTGACAGAATGCCCCAAAAAAAAAACTCAAATGAGTCCCTTCTGCACTCGTCACATTATGTGGCACATTGTTGCTTTCTTCATGTTAAAAGTTTTCGTTGCGACTATGGATTTTCAAAATTTTTCATTTTATTTTTTTCAATGAATTTTCTTCGCTTTTTTCACATCTACATCAATTAGGAAAAAATAAACTATAATCGAAAATAAACTATGCAATAAAACAATACAATAAATGAAAACAATTCTTGATATGTTCCTCTATTGATGTGATATATATTCCACAACCGTTTTTAATATAAAAATTATGTGTTGCATACTTATGGGCTTGAAGTAAAATATATATTAAAACACTACTACTATTATGGCACAACAGCCTCTGGGGGCCAAGGCCGAGCTTTTTGCATCCATTCATGTTGTGTGAATTATATTTATACACGAATGGAAGGGACCTACAGTTTTATGCCGAATCCGAACGGCGAAGTGAAAAGCCATTGCCAGCCAAGAGGTGATACCGTGAAAAAAAATTTGTATTTTCTATTTTTGATTTTTGAGCGTGCCGAAATATGAACCAGGGCACCGCTGCGTAGCAGTCGAACACACTAACCACTAGACTACGGCAACCACTAAAACCAATAAAACACACAATTGTAAAATCACACATTTTATGAAACCTCACACGACACCGACGTGACATTTGATTTTAATCTTTATCCACTATAAATTTTCCTTCAGCCCCGAGTAAAGATGCTATCACGTCAAAACTTAGACTTGTGAACCACACACATCCGCAACCGCTCCTTTGTCTGTTCACGAACCGTCGGTGTACCACCTTAGTCTAATTCTCTCTTGTTAGTAAGTAAAACTTTGAAGAGCTTCTCGAAGTTATATTTTTTTTTTATATTACCTCTGGGAAGGACTTTCCCTTGTTGGCTAATTCCCTTAATATATCCATAAGTGTCCTTTTAGCTGCCACCTTTATTACTAAATATAGAGGCGTACAGTCTAGTAGTGTCTTCATGGCTGCCGTGGGACATGTTTTAATACTCAACATAGAAACTTTACATAGAAAACCCCACAAAGTATATTCCATGCAAAAAATCCTGCGATGGATATACACAGCAATTGTCACGCCAATGATAACCTACGGGGCATTAGTATGGGAAAACTGCACGAAGCAACAGACAGTAATTAACACTCTTTGCCAGATACAAAGACTTGCATGTACATGTATTACGGGAGCTATGCGAACATGCCCAACGGCATCAATGGAGATACTCTTGGATCTCACTCCTCTTCATATTTGCATCCAGTCCCAAGCGAGGAGTGCGATTCCGAGGGTATCTGGGAACAACATCAGCACAGGCAGTTATCTCAACCGAAAGAAGATAGAGCTTCTTGCTGAGCAACTTCCTGAAATCTTGATGCCAAGGGACTCGATACTTCCATCGTTCAGCTTTAAAAAATACTTTAAAACTGAGCTTAGTAATAAAAATGATCGGGAAGGTTTATCAAGAACATGCAAGGAAAACCAGTACATGATGACGATGGAGCCGGGGCCGGCGTATACGTACCAGGGAAAAGATACTCTGAATCAAGCGGAAGTGTACGCGATAGATAGATGTGCGTACTTTAAACTTGAACGCAACTACCGGAACTATCAAAGCACTTAATTCTCACCAAGTCACATCAAGGCTGGTGATGGTATGCATTGATAAGCTGAACATCCTGGGTCAACTCAATCAGGTGTGGATTCTATGGGTTCCGGGGTATGTAGGGATTAATGGAAACGAAATGACAGATAAACTTGCCAGAAAAGGAGCATCACCTCCATTTCTAGGGCCCGAACCGTCCTGTGGATTAGGATCGGGTAACATCTCACGTATTATTTGGGAAGAAGAGGATAGAGAAAGAAGATTATATTGGGAAAACTTACCAGGGTTGTCACAATACAAACTAATGCTAGGGACATACAACCTAAAACGCTACGAGGACTGTATGAAACTAACGAAGAACAATTTGCGAATCATTACGGGATTGTTAACAGGGCATTGTAGGTTGAATTATCACCTAACAAAACTGGGAATTTTCTCTGATGCATCTTGCAAGTTCTGCAGTGTAGAGAACGAGACCGTACAACATGTGCGCCCTGGTGCACAAGAGAAGGAAACACCTTGGTGAATTCACGAACTAAGACTCTATGAAGTAGGACCAATACTACAATTCATCGAAGGAACTGGGCTGAGAGATACACTGTAGGTCCACGAAGAGGGCACAATAGATCTTAAATGTCGCAGTGTAACATCTTTCAACGAATAATAATAATAATAATCTTCTATGCCAAGACATAGAAATACCATGCATATAAGAAGAATTATTTATCTGGTAGAGAAAGAAGAAGATCTTTTGACTGATCTATCCCCAAATGCACTTTAATAAGCAATTTATAGCATAAAATGGCCGTTAATTTTTTTTTTCAATTATTGCAATAGAATCTAAAACCAGCCGTGAGATGAAAGAGTGGAGCGTATGACTAAAAATACAACGCCCGTTGAAGATCTACGAATGGATGAGTAGTTACCATCCTTTGATTAAGTTCCCCTAGGAACTGATGATAGAGGAAATAAGGAGCAAATTTCCTTGTTGATCATGAACGTCAAGATTTGAAACTAATTGAAATCGACTGATTGAAAAATCCAACTGCAACGGCGGCTAGGTTAATGTCACAATTGAACTCGTCACGTTAAAAATATGGCAGCCCTTCATCAGAATTTGGTTCATGATCCAGCTTTCGAATAAGCTTCCTCTCGAACACGTGCTGGCCAGTCTATGAAAGCAGGAATCTATGAGATTCTTCGTCAACCATCGCGTTAAAGTCTTACTGCTTGCATAGATAACCATGGGGTCATTTACGGGAACTGCACTAGGCAGCCTCGAAGAAGAATGCAAATAAAAAGAGGTGAAGCAACAATAACAACAACTGGAAAAAGATTATTGATGAGGGAGGCACTGACCCGCTTAATTGTAGTCGATGATGAATAATGATGATAAATGTGGTAGCAATTGTGTCTTTCATCGACCTAGAAGAGGAGACTTCCAGGAGTTTTGGAGAACACCGAATTAACTTACTAACTGATGGGAGAGTTACGGAATATCAGAGAGAGGCCGCAGAATAAAAGACGTCCCTAATCATGCTGCATACTGCAGCCAGGAGGGTGATCATCAGAACGACCTCGACAACAAGAAGCGTGACTCTGAACAAGCTGAAAGAGGCTTAAAATACCATCACACTGACAACTATACAAACTAAAACAGCATAGAAAGGCAGCTCGATTTTACTTGACATTACACCTGGTGGTGAACAAAGGGCAGCAGTAAAAACTGACGATAGTTTCCAACGCAAAGAAGGTGGTGAACTGAAGAAGACGGCGAGTTAAAGAAAGTGGCGGCCATGTAGTCTTCAGCAGCTAACGGTAATAGCACCTGAATGAAGGCACTATGTGAGTGATACTTTGAAGAGATAATGCGCGAACTTGTTCTGGAACTCAATAGTTTGAGGTGTGTATAATGTGAGAGCAAATAAACTTTTGCAGATACTTAATGTGCCCAAGGTTTTGAAAAGCGAATTCACAAGAGACTCACTGAACCCAAGAATGTAGAATACAATAAAGACCAGGGTCTCATATCGCTCAGCTGTAAGTGGATGTCTCTGGTAGTAGCTCCTTTAATGCCTAAACTTGTTTTTCAATACTAGCTTCTCAATTAAATTTCACATTTAAATTTTTCTTAGGCTTCTGAACTCATTACATTTCAATCAAATCATTAAATTACAACGAAATTAAAAATTTCGTGCTACTAGCAACAGCAGCAACAAAAACAAGCACTCAGTTATCAAAGAAAAATGAACAACATCTTGTGCACCAGCGAAATCGCTTTATCATAAAAAAAGCTGTTTTTTTTTTCTTCTAAATATATAAAATATGAATGTGGATTCGGTATCACCAACACCATCACTGCCACCACCACCAGTATCACCTACTTCCACGATTACTTGCCATACGCGCCTTCAGCTCAATCAATGATGATGATAGCTGCTGCAGATGTAAAATTGTTTTATTTGTTGTTGTTGTTTTTTATATATTTTTTTGCTACAAACTTCAACGCGATTTATGTAGTATATAGCACAACACTTGGCTCGAGCAAAGAACCACCGTCCGACCGACGGCCAAATCGCCCAAACAACCGCCCGTTTGCTAAACAATTTCAACTGTCGAATAAGGAAATTGAAGTAGTAAAAAATAATAAGAAGAAGAAGAAGTAAAAGTATAATTCAAGAAACAAATGAGCGACGCATAGAATGGCAATGATGAAAAGGCGATGACGACGATGACGGCGATGACGACGTTGACGTTGAATGGCAATAATATCGTTTGGTATCGTTTCATATTGTATCCGTCGTATGGCATAACATAAATTGAAGAAGTTTCCACATTGTAAGTAAACGGCATGGAATGGATGGAGGTTTTGTATAAATAAATTAAGGCGAATTTATTATGCGTAACGCACAACGATTTTGCCATATCTCCTCGTCTTCGGCGCCTCCTCAAGTCAGCGGGTACTAACATACATTTTGAAACACACTCGTTCTTGTTCTCAATTGTTTGCTCTCTACTACTAGCTGCTGGCGGAACGACAGCAAACATTTCTTGTTCTTGTTGCTGTTGCTTTTTCGTCTTCTTATAGTAAGCTGTTTCTGGTGCTGGTTTTTATAGCAAGCGAGATGTAAGCTTGTAATTTTGTCACTCTTGCACCAAAAATGGTAATTGGGTATGAAATTTTTAATATCGGGTAATGGATCGTTCAACGTAGAACTTTCCTTAGTAGCCAATTATTTATTGCTCCAGGAAAAGCATTCATCTAACAGATCCATATTTAACTCTATGAACTAAGGATGAATATGTAACTTGAGAGAGTAACCAACTTTTAGTACTCAATTATTAATGGATGCCTCTAGTTTTAGATACTTAATATTTCCGACGCATGAATTTTGCTTTTAATACTAGAGAGTTCCGCTGATCCACTTTCGTGAGATCTATCTTCTTAATATTGCGTAGAAGGTTCTATCAAGTATACTGTGTGAACGACTGAGATTTTCCATCAACAAAAGACCCGGTAAACCAACTATCGACCAGATTTTCACTCTACGCCAAATCTTGAAAAAGATCAGAGAAAAAAAGATCGCAACTCACCATCAATTCGTCGATTATGAAACCGCGTTCGATTGCCCGTTAAGGATCACTTGTACGCCGCAACGTCTGATTTCGGTATCCCTGCGAATCTGATTAGATTTGCAAAATGATACTGGTCGGCACCACCAGTGCACGTCAATTGTTCCCGATGTCTGAAAAAAGGGGTGTGTTATGCCGCTACTAAAACCAGGGTGGCCCAACGATGAAGAAAAGTCCAATCGCTCTGCTATTACCTGTAGCCAATACACCCGAAGGACTGCCCGTGTCCACAATTACTGAAAGGATTTGATACCGTTAACTACTCAACACGGCCTCAAGGCGTCCACGATTCAACACTGCCTAACATCATTAAAAGATGACTGGCAAGTTATATGCGTGGCAGGCAATCGTTCGTTGAGTTCAGAAATACAACTTCCAAATACCGGCGAGTTAAGGAAAGAGTCCCGCAGCGCGGAGTTTTGTCTCCACTCCTGTTTAACCATAATATTTCTAAACTACCACCAGCTCCAAGTAATGTCACGCTTGCTTCCTATGCTGATGAATGCTCTATTTTAACGACCGGGAACAACATCACAAAGCAATGCAACTCCATCAACGCATATCTCGCAGCAGTACTGCTCTTCACGACATCGTAATCTCACGCTTTACAGCAACGCTTTTTCCATCTTGTACCAGGGAGGTGAGGTAAAAACTTTGCATCACCATCGTGGTAAACTCAAGGTGAAATATTCCATAGAACTAATCTCTTGGACCTTGGCATAACAAAGAGCAGTCAATGCAGCATTCTCCTACTTGGAAAAGAAATCTCGTTGAGTGGGCTTAGCAGTGAACGATGACAAACTGAAATGCTTTGTGTCAATAAACAAAGAGTCACGGTGTCTTAGACATTTGAACTCGTTAATGATTTCGTTTATCTGGAATCCAGACAAAGCAACATTAACAATATCAGACTTGAGATCAAACGAAGAATAACTTCTACCAAGAGGTGCTACTCATTAGTTCATCAAGCAATTGGGAAGCCGATCTTTCTTACGGACAAAGATAACGATCTTAAGTCCTAATGTATGGCGCTGAGTCGTGGACATTGACCACCAATGATGAGAGGCGTTTGAGAGAAAGATACTCCGCAAGATTTATAGTCCAATATGAATAGGCGAAGAAGATGGGACCATAAGCCAAATGAGCTGAACGCCGATACTGACATAAGTGTATTAAAATCAGCGCTTTGTTTGCTGGCTTTGTCATGTTGAGTGAATGGAAGAAAACGTTCCTGCTAAGAAGGTATTCTATTCGAGCCGCGGTGGTGAAGCGCACAGAAGAGGACGACCTAATTTTCGTTGAAAAGACCTGATACCGGGAGACCTCTCCGCACTTGGTCTTACCAACTGTCACCAGCGCTTGATTATAGAGACGATGAGCGAAGATTTATTGAGGCGTCCAAGATCAATCATCGGTTGTCGTAACATCGGAGCAAGTAAGTAAGTTCTACCGGATCAAGACATTTACCAAGGGTGGTTAATGTTATTCATGATCTTTAATCATTAAATCTCAGAGATCCCTCTAAAATTTAGCATTGAAAAAATTTCAAAACTTAGCTCAAAATTAATAGATGTCTTTCATATGAAACCCAAAAGATTTCCCACTCGATCAAGATTTATTCCCAGCAAACTCTCAAATGAAGAATATTCAGTGATGATATTTGGAGTCAAATCTGCAATTCGGGGTTACGATTTCAAATATCAGTAGCTTATATAGGATATTGAAAGATTAAGAATCATCACTTAGATCACTGATGAGGAGTCGTGGCGGATTCCGAAACGGCCGTCTGATTTGCCCGTCTCTGTATACACTGTTGTTGTGATGACTACATATATACCTTATACATTACCTAAAAAAAGAAAAATATTGCAATTAAATTCTTATATTCCATTTTTGATAAATGCCCGTTTCCCCTAAATTTTTCATTGAATTTACAATGACTAGTAGAAAAGTCAGCGGATAATCGCCCCGCTGTTATACTGTCGTACATCCTTAAATCGAGTTTTATGAAATCGACTTTTAAGAAATTAGCGATTACAAAGATCGATAGAGCTTGAAAAATTATTATAAATATAAATTTTAACCCATTTCTTCAATTTCAACAATGTAACTCCGAAACGGCGAGATTTTCTGAGCTTTATCTTTCATTGATAAAGAGTTTAATCACTTTTAAGATTGCATCTCTTCTACTTCCCTCAATCCTTCCGCTTTTCTTCACTCTATTCTTCTACTTATCTTCCCTCCATTCTTCCACTCCTCTCTCCATCAATCTCTTGCTTCTCATCCTTATTCAAGTTGGGGGTTCAGTCCTTTTTTTATTTCTGTGTTTTCCCCCCTTTCTCAAGTCCATTCAAATCATACTTGATTCGTGCAGAATTTGAACTTTTCAAGGTCGTACTATTTCTTTTAGCTTATCTTAGCCCATCTCAGTTTTTCCTTTCATTTCCACTTCTCTTCTTCCCCACCCACCATTCTTCCATTCCTCACGTTTATTCAATCAGGAGTTCAGCTCTCGAAATTAATCTACAGTTTTGTTTTTACCGAGTCTTATTCCTTTCTCAGTTCCACCTTTATCATACTCTTCAGACGGATTCACCTACCCGAGTGCGGCACACTTTCCGCGTTTTTTTATACGAAGTTTTTACGCTTTCAGGTCGGTCGTTGAATCCGCCTGCAGAGGTAGAATGAGGTAGAATTTTCAGCTTCTTTTAGTTTGTATCCCACCTCTTCATTCCTCCGTTTCTTTTATTTATTGAATTGAGGGTTTAGTTCTTAAAAATAGTTTTCAAAAGCTTTGCTTTCCCAGTCATTTCTCCACTGTGGTCAACTAAATAACAGAATAGCTAAGGGTTCACGAAGGAAGCGTCTGGTCCTCTTTGTGCTTGTTTGTCCTTTACATAATTTTCTCCTATTTTCACATATCTTGGGACTCCACAAGAATTTTATAATTTTTATCACCTGAAATATGGTATTGAGTTTCACCAGGTGGTTCGGGATCAGTTTAAAAAATTTTGGCAATTTCAATTAAACGCATTCGTTAACGTCAGATATTTCAGCTTGAAATATTCTGCTAAGGATAAGTATTTTTTAAATTTAAGACCAAAGAGAGTAGAGACCATTTGTACCCTCAATAGTAGCACATTTGTGGACTGGAATTTTTTATTCACCGTTTATAAAAAATTTTGAGGAGTGACAGCTTTAATAACAAACCGATCATGTTTTCGTTTTTAAACAAATTGTGAGCAAAGACATCGGAAAAAAAATTTTTTACTAGGACGAGCCATTGGGTAAAAAAATTCGCAAATATCTAAGATATGCGCAGAATTAGCGAATATTTTTTTGGGATCATTTTGGGCCATTCCACCTTGTATTGTATATGAAATTTAATTAAAATCGTATGTGCAGAATTGGTACCAGCTTTTAATGGATTACTAACGATACTAGCGGATCCAGAGATTTCCTAACCGGGTAGGCGTCTTTAATTTTTTTGTCCCCTAATTTTTTCTGTTCATTAATCTTCAACGATCAAACTATTGGGAGTATGAATGTATAAACTCGTATTTTTTTCGTACTTTGCATATTTATTGTGAAAAAGTGATTCAAAATTTATTCTTTAAAGTATTGTCCATCGTTAGCCACAACCTTTTCCCATCTTTCTGGTAGCATACGGATTCCGCGTCGAAAGAACTCCTCATCTTTTGAGGCTATCCACGAATCGACCCATTTTTTGAGTTCTTCGAAAGAACGGAAGTGTTGTTCAACCAGGCCATGTGTCATCAATCGGAACAAGAGGTAATCAGAAGGAGCAATGTCTGGAGAATACGGCGGGTGGGTTAGCACTTCCCATTTCAGCGTTTCCAATTATGTTTTTACTTGCCTTGCAACATGCGGCCGAGCATTGTCGTGCTGAAGAATAACTTCGTCGTGTCTATTCTCATATTCTGGCCTCTTATCCTTTTATGCTCGGCTCAAACGCATCAATTTTAGTCGGTAGCGGTCGCCACTGATCGTTTCATTCGGTTTCAACAGCTCATAATACACGACACCTTTCATATCCCACCAAATACACAGCATGAGCTTGGATCCATGGATGTTAGGCTTTGCCGTTGATGTTGATGCATGTCCGGGCGGTCCCCATGATTTTTTACGCTTTGGGGTATCCACTTTTCATCGCCAATCACAATCGTTCAATCCGCAGTTCACATGTGAAAAATCGTCGTTCGACGTTTCTCGGCTTCAATTCGTACGGCACCCAATTGCCTTGCTTTTGAATCATTCCCAATGCTTTTAATCGTTTAGAAATGGTTGATTGATCAGCTCCTAAAGATTCTGCAAGTTCTTGTTGCGTTTGACATGAGTCTTCTTCGAGTAATGCCTTCAATTCTTCATCTTCCAACTTTTTCGGGCCGCCTGAACGTTCCCTGTCTTCAACATCAAAATCACCACTTTTGGAACGGGCATACCACACCTGACACATTCTAACGTCTATAGCACAGTCAGGATAAGCTTCAGTGATGAGTAAACGATGTGCTTCAGTTGCGTTTTTCTTTAAATGGAAGAAGCAAATTAAAATTTCCCGCAAATGTTGTTTTGTTGGCACGAAATTCGACATTTTCAGCTATAGTAAAACACTTTTGTAAAATTATGAAAATTATTTGACAGATCAATTCTTATAGTATTTTTGGCGCTCTTCGAGATAGAGCTGTCAATGTCAAAAAAATGGCGCGTATGATAGATATGAAGTTAGTCACAATTACGAGTTTATACATTCATACTCCCAATATTTGAAATTTTCATCGGCAAGGGAGGGGAGTTCAACTCCGAAATTCCCCCCTTGGATCCGCTAGTGGACCTTACTATGCCAATGTTCTCCAACAAGAGTGATATCATCAAGCACCTAACTATAATTCCAGCAGCAGTATAAATTGTTTACTAGCTTAAGGTGAATAATTCAAACGATGTTGAAACTCTATCATTGCCTCCATCGCTACCTACCACCATCATTATCATGATCATTATTACCAATATCATCCAAGACAAAAACAAAAAAACAACAATGTGCCCAAAACGATGAAGCATACAATCATATTTTAAAATCCAAACAAACAAACCAAATCCAACAATTGTGCGTTGCACATATGTACGCATTTTTAAAGCAGAAGTGTATTTATTTTTCTCTCAATTTTTTTTTTCTTCTTTTGTTAAACATTTTAAAAGTAAAGTTTCTCCAATTCTTTAAATCTTTTTTGAACGGTTGCGGCCGGCCGCTTTTGTCTGTCAGGAAGCATAAATTAACGCAGAGCGTACAGCCCAGAGTCGAAATGTATAAAATCAACGCAAAATTATTGAAGTCTAATTCGGTTCAGTGAGAAAGGAAGGGAATGGATTGTGGATGTGGCTGTATATGTTGAAAGCAACATATATTTATTTAGCTACATACATATAAAAAATGTATTTAGTAGTTGAAGGGCCAAAAAGTTCGACACCGAAATCATAATACAAACAACTGAATTTCTGAGACTCCGATCGGTCATTGCGTTTGTTTCATTCTTGCTGACCCAGAACAATAAAGCAATTTATGTTTTTGATTGTTCTTGCTGTTGTTGTTGTTTACCACATACATGATCGAAACCAAAAAACAATACGCTTTAACTGCACTCTATAACTTTCAAGCTTGCTTCATAAATGTGATTTTATTGAATCAGTCTAATACTATGTTCCCACTGAGTCGAAATTCAGTAATTTCGCACACTGTGAAGTTGGTTTCGATTATGATTTCGTTTGACAGTTTATTGTTTATTTCTTATTGTAAAATGCCTGCAGCTAATATAATTATTGCTAATATTGAATAAATTTAAATATGAAGAGAAGCAAAAAAAAAAAAAGCTTCAACTTAAGAACAAGAAGAAAAATCGGAATCAATTAATTTGGAAATTGGACTGAGAATTTGTAAGTTATTAGTTCATAATAAAAGAAATTCCAGTTATGATTGAATGATAATTTATTTTTAGAGCTTATCATGCCAGGACAAAGAAAGATGCCAGACATAGATGATGACGAGCCAGGACTACCAGAGAATAAGGAATAAGGCAGATCTACTGGATTATTCTGAGTGGATAAGAAAGAAGGATGAATAGTCTGCGATATGTAAATTCTTTCATGTCGACATTCCGCTTTCTAGAAAAATATTTATATACAAAAATATACTAGCAAAAAAAAAAAAATCATAACAAAAAATCGCTGGTTGTCTGAGCAAATTTATCTTAAAAGATATAGAAACTTAACTATAACCCAATGTCTTAAACTATAAAATCTCATTATCTCGAGTCTGCTAACAGATTAATCAAAAACTTTTCCCATACAAAAGATGATTTTTAGAGGTTTTTTCAAATTGGTCCAGCTTATGAACGGTAATGCTAGAGCTGAAATACTTTGGGAATTATCACACATCACACTACAAATCGAGGTTCCTTTCAGAGAAATTCAAATTGTTTCCCTTTTGTTTTACCAAAAGCTGGCACTATATTTTAATAAAAATATTAACAAATAAAATCATTTTAAAAAATAAAATTTGATGTCAGAGTTGCTCGTACAAAAAAATACCAGGCGCATATGATGAGTTAAAGAAAATACTGACAATAACTTTTTTCACAGGTAAGCTACCTATAGTTTTTTGCTCAGAAAACTCACATTTTTTCAAATGTCCAGGTGAAACTCAATTTTGATCAGGGAACCCTAATAGCATCCATTACCATCACTCCATAGCATAGCATTTTTTATAATTACAAGAAAAAACTAATTCAAGTGAAGAACGATTTATATATGGATCAACCAAGAGGTCATCAGTTTAGTCAAAAAAGTGTTGGAAATGTTACTGGATCGGTTATTAAGATAAATCGAACTATCGAAATCTTTGAGGATTTTTATTTGGTAAGCCCAGAAAAATTGAGCTAGTCCCACTTGGATTGTTTACCTGTCCCACCTATCTCTTTTTTTCTTCCAACCTGCCATGTCACAGATTTGCACCTCCTCCCATCTCCTTCCTCTCCCTTATTCAATTGGAAGCATAGTTCTCGAAATTACTAACGGTCTGCAAAGTTGACTTTTTACATTACATCACGTCTTCTTTATAGTTTAGGTTAGGTAGTACTGGCTGGCCGAAGTCACGCATAAACCCCAGTGGACCAAACACCGAATGTTGAGCGAACGTTCGCCTAAACTATCGCAAACGGGCTTAGAAACGAGCGTTTTGTCTGGCAAAAACACGAGTGTCACATGAACATTCGGTTAATGTTCACAAGCGTGGCCGCAAAACGATAATTTTACGAGCATAAATACGACAAATAAACAAGAATAGGCAAGAGAGGCGACAAACGGTTTCTTTGGCACACGACACAACTAAAAAACGAGCGTCGCAAGATCATTCGCTTAATGCTTGTAAACGTACTCGCAAACGATAAATTTGGGAATTTGAATATGACAATGAAGAACTAATAAGAAAAGGAGACAACTAACGGTTTCTCTGACGCGTAAAAAGTTTCGCTAATGATATCTTTTGAGAGTGTCGTAAACGAAACTTTTGCTGTTACAAACTGAGCGATATATGATTCGTTCTCGTATCGTTTTCGGATCCGGTCGCGATAGTTTTGTCCGACAAACTCTCGTAAACGATATCGCTTATGAAGATTTGTCACTATCAGTGATGGGCACACACATATTATCACATATTGCGGTTGTGTGTGAAGCAGAGAAAAACGAAGTTCAACTTGACGTTCTCTCTGTATTTGCAAAAACTTGCGCAGCTAATTTCTGCTTCAACAAATGCTGAACAGCAACTGATTTCATTCGCTTCGCCGAAATAAAAAGAAAGCAACAGCCGAACGCTCACGATCGACATTTTGTTGTTTACACATGCGTGTTGTGGGAATTGTGCCCATCGCTGATCTATATCAATCTTGACAGTTTTGGGTATGAAGGCGAACTCTCCAAATCAATCTCTAAAATCTCAAACTGATCATTATCACATAGAAAGAGTAGCCGAAGCCTTTTTTTTTAGGTAAATCTGATACCCGAGCATAGTAGGCAAGCTGGGTGAGGCATTGTACCTTGAGATTACTCGATTTCAACTTTTAATCAAGATCCTACCAAAAGCCTAGTTGCTCCACGTAACCTTAGTATGATCTTGCTTCATTGCAATCATGATATACGAGGAGCGGCATAATTTTTGCAGTTACTTAGAAAATAAATGAAGAATTCTCGTTATTTTGGAACTGAAAGACTTAGACCCTAAGAGAAAATCAAAAACTTCATGAACTGATCATCTGTTTGTTTGATGAAACTCGCCTAGATTATTATAGAAGATATAGCTTTGGAGCCAGAGTTATCGGTAGAGCATTCGAAATAATACGAACTCTAGAAAGAAGGTTTTAAGACTGAAATTCCTGTTTGGCTCAACGAATTAATTGAAAAGTTAGCGGGTACTTAAATTTTTAAAATCCAAAGCTCAGGTTAGTTTTGAATAAATTTCTGCTAGTGAGTCTAGAATTTTGCAGTTTAATAACTCAACCGATGCTTTCGATAAATTAACTCGACCTTGCTTTGAAAGCTTGTTTCGCCATGTAATATCATAAGACTTTAAAATTCTGGGCTCATATGATCTTTTTCTACTTGAATGTCTGTCAAGATATTAGGACACTAGGAGGAGAGCCTTTAAGTACGGTTGATAGCGGCAACTATAAGATAAAGTGTGTGACCATCTCGCAAACAGATGAGGTCCTATTCGACATTGAGCTCCTCAGGGAGGCTCATTGTTCCCTCTGGATACATTCTATTGATATATATACCTGATATAACCTGAACTAAAATCTCTTACTAACCATAGAGTGACTGTCGAGAGACACACTTAGGCTTGGACGGCCCATTGTGATCTTGCTTACCATGCTCGCATCTTGAATGATGTGTACACTCTCTAAATAATTCCGATAGGACTCCTATCTGGTATCGCTAAGAACCTAAAGGTCTTTGTGTGGCTCCGGCCAACCAGTACTACCTAACCTAAAATCTCATACCCAACCTCAGATTGAAAGGAAAAGCCCAAGAACGATCAACTGACGTAGGGCCAACGAAGTTGGAAAGTATGACGACCTCTCGAGTTATTTGGCAACTTTCAATTTATTTTTTTTTTTTTGTGTAAGAGCATAAATTTCTGAGAATATTTTTTTAATATGTATGCATAGCAACGAGTTGCTGCTTTAAGCTCTTTCTTTATTATTCTGTTTTTATATTTTTTTGTGTTTTTTTTTTCGAAAGAAAAACATTTCAACATTTCCAGTGAATGAGTGAAAATGTATGTGAGCTTTGCTGACTTGGAAACTATGAACAATTTACATAGCATATTTTCATAAGTGTACGTTATTCAAAGCGTTGCCAATAAAATAAGTGAAACTGTTGGAAGAAAGAAGGAAAGAAGCTGGGTGGAGGTGCTGCCACTGTTAGCTACCCTCAAGGTTAATGTAATTTGAATGGTTTTGCTCTCACTGCTGGTGCTGCTATTTTCTTGAATTTCCTCTAGCTTATACCAACAACAAATTTATTACCGAAAAATGTTTATTTGCATTTTTGTATGCTAAGAATGTGCCGAAATCTCACGTCTTTACCATTTTCATTTACATTTTATGCTACTTCAATTAATCTTTAATTACCGCAATTATTTCAAATAGTCACCTTGGTGTTGAATATTTTCTAAAGTTTTCCCCTTTCTCTTCCATACAAAATACATGCATGCATGCTTGCAAAGAGAGAGGAGGATAGAAATATAGTAAAATACCGGAATGTAATGAGAAATGGGAGCGAGCATAACGATAGGAGTATGAGAGTGAGTGCCAGGGATGCCAACTCATTTTTTCTTTCTCTGCGATAGCCCTCGAGAAATTCCCAGATTTTCGATCGTATTCCCCGCATCGATATAATTTCATGTTATAACAGCGCGACACGTACTTTCCATATAAACATTTTACAAAAACGAAAAATTACCTAAAATTGACGTTATATTAAGGCGACCCTGAACTTTCTCGGTCCAAAACTTAACCAATTTTTACGGGACTGGTAGATTAATAGAAATGTACTTTCTGACTCCGGAATTCTTTCGGCACATGAGAAATTTCACTTCAAAGGAACCCACTCTCAAAATCGATCCGACTTAAGCTAGCACAAAGTTTAATCCTTTTGGGTAGTAGTTGCCATACCAAATTTGAACGAGATGGGGTGTTTCGAGTTGCTAGACGTTCATTTTGATAGATAAACAAGCCTCAGCCCACTTTTAGATATCAATGTTCTCAAAGGAGAAGACATGGGCTCTCTTTTGACTCAAATTAAAAATGGCAAAAAACTTGTTTTGAGAAAAACGAGTTCAAAGTTTTGACTAACGGTTTTTAACATACTTAGTCCTGCCATAAGTTCTGTTACAAGTTTAAAACGCTGTCAAAGTTAAATGTAGAAACTTTTTGTAATTAAACAATTTTTAATTTGTTTCCAATATAATTGTAAATACGATAAAAAAAGCTCATTGGTTTTTCAGTAATGTGAAAATTCGACCATCACTTTTTCCGTACTTGTATAAGGCAATTATCACAATGCGGTTCTCTTTGACAGCCCACTCCATTGTAATCAAACAAAAGCTCAAATCAAACTGATTTGTTTTTGATACTTAATGGTGTACATATTCTAAAAAATAAAACTAACGGTGCTATTCCTTTAAAGTTTTAAATAAAGCTGGCAATTGAAATTTTATAACAGAATTTATGGCAAGATTAAGTATAAAATATATTTCATCATCTTTATGATGGCTGATCGTTATTTGTAAGTTTACAGATCAATCAGGAGGTGCTGGATTAAGGCATAACTTTCTGAACGGTCGAAAGGGAAGTCGAAGCGCCGCGCGACTGTTTTGGCTTGACTAACACTCGGCGCTATAATCGTCTATATCTACGAAAGTTCTCCACGCCTCTCTCTGAAATTTTCACAAAATACTTTCAAATCGAATCCTCCAAACCAATTAATTGCTGGGCCCACTTAAGAAAAGATGAAGGTTTTAAGGCCCAAAATATTAAATATTGCGTAAGTTACAAATTTTACATTACATAAAATTTGACAAAAAATATTCTACAGACTTTTATGACTAAAAGCAGAACGACTTCAAATTTCCCGCAAAAAACAGCTCATTCCCCGATTCCCCGCACCCAGTAAAATTCCCCACAAATCGGGGAATTCCCCGCAAGTTGGCATCACTGGTAAGTATTTAAGTTTAGCGTGTGTAGGGAGAAAGGAAGAAGAAGAGAGATGATGTTATTTTTAGTAGTAAGTGAGTATCTAAATTGCTTAGCACATTCCACATACCTTCCTCTCTCTCTCTTTCACTCTCTCAATTAGGGTAACCAGACCACCCACTCACTTACTCAATATTGTATGAGTATTGAAGTGGCATCAAATTTATACAATTTTCTTCTCTAGCATTACCCTAATTACAATTTACAATTTGTTTTTAAAGTATTACAATCACACACTCACACGTACACTTGTAAATCTCTCATACTCATATAAACATACATACATTTCTACACTTACTGCAGGGCTCCTCCTTCTTCTTCTCCTCCTCCTTTACAATTGCCATTTTTACTGCCACCATATAAAAGTCTTGGGAATTCTGTGAACCGATCTAAAGCAATCCAAATGAATTATTCTAATTGCTTATGGCATTCAACGCCGTTGTTGTTGTCGTCGTAGTCGTTCGTAGTCATAGTTGTTGTTGTTATTATTGTTCTCAAAAGTTTTTCCATGTTGGCAATGTTTTTCTTCTACTTCTACTTTTACTTCGACTATTACTTACTTTATGTTGTCGTTGCTGTTGTAGTTGTTGTTGTTATTATTGCTATTTTCGTTGTTGTTTCTCATAAGTACTTAATTGTTTTGAAAACATTATTGGAAAACTTTTGTCATTAAGCACACATTACAAATCGATATTTATTTAAATTTATTTTTCCTTACATCTGCACTTACAGACATACATACACTCGTGGTTATAGGTTCATACACTTAAAGAAATTAAGTTGTGCCTGATATTTAAATCTGTAATATAAATCTTATATTTTTTTAATTGTAAAAAAAGAGAAATTTAAATAAGTTTAATGAAACAGAGATTAAGTTAACGTTCTGTCATCACGGAAAATCCGAAACCAACAGCCGTTCATTAATGTTGCTCAATTATGTACATGAGAGCTGGAGGAGAATTCTATTCCGGATCGCAATGCAGTAATATGTATGTATTGAAATTAACAGATATCTACCGCTTTTTCCAATAGTTCTACTCGATTAAAAAAGTAAACAAAACCTCTGGTCACCCAACATGCATGAAATCGTTAGTCTGTTTTCGGATACTAGCCAGCTACCGTATATATTCACCTCATGGACTAATCTACTGCTTTTGGTAGCGAGACTCGAAAGTGCAACTGGGCAGAGCTAAACCACCGCAAAATTTCGAGAAAATTGGTGAATCTCATCAAAGGGTATAATGAAGGTTTGGAAAGAAAAGTTTAGACTGCAAAAACTGATCGTTTTTTCTGATTCCCATAGGCATAAAGTAAGGCTGTTTACTCTCTTAACCCATTAAGTCCTAATGATACGAATACGCACATAAAGGAAATATATTTTAAGGCAGATAAAAAAAGTTACCAAAACACGTAATCAACGTAAATGTATCAATAACTTCAAATCCCAATTGAATCCAATTGACTTCAAGTCCCTAATTGACTCCAAATGACTTCAAGTGACTCCAATCGACTTCAAAATCCCAATTCCAATTGACTCTAAAATCCGAATTGACTCCAAGTAACTGCATGTGACTGCAAGCGACTCTAAGGGTATTCAAGTGACTCCAGGTAACTTCAAGTGACTCCAAGTGACGTCAAGACAGTCATGATTTTGAAGTCATATGATTTGCATTCACGTGATTTCAAAAAAAGTTTGCAATCCCTTCACTCTAAAAAAGACTTTTCTAAATGAATAACCAATTGGCGACTCCAAAAAAGACTTCTAACTTCATTTTTTAATCTAGGGTTAAATATGTTATTCAATAACTGCAATCATTAATTGTCGATTATTAACTGTGACTTCAAGGTATTGCAATTAAATTGAATGCATTCTTTTACATCTCTGCTCTGTATACAATGGAGACTCTTGGAACGAAAGCAATCCAAAGCGCTTCTGGGCAACTATAATGAAAGTAGATATTCATTCTGTATTCTGGGCACTGAGGGCTCAGAGAACACCTCTGTAAAATTGGTATTGAGGGAAGCCAAATATTTAGGTTCTGCAATGAGAAGGAGGAATCATCGGAACATATTTTAGCTCATTGTAGAGCACTGATCCACAAAAGAATGAAATGTCTGGGAATGTACCAAATGCTTAGCATTAAACTAGCATTCATTGATCTGGGCACTGCACTCAATTTCTGAGGGCGACTGGACTGGTTGAGGTACTCTGGGCAGAATAGACTAGATCAGTGGTTCCCAATCTTTTTTCGACTAAGGACCACTTCGATTATTTTGTTGTTAGCAGGAAACTCAAGATTCAAGAAATAAATAGGTATATTACAGAGTTGTATTTTAAAGTATTTAAGAGTATACAACAACATATATTGTCTTTTTCATAACAATTGTAATTTATTTCTATCATTATTACGAAAGTCAAAAATTAATATGAATATTGAAGACTTACGCTTAATAAACCTACTGGAGTCGTCGAATCACTAAATAGCAAACGAGAATCACTGATATAACCGAGCAAGAATAAAGAATGAGTGCGTGAATATATGGCACTTGTCGTCGATCGCTTGCCGCTGGTACCTCGCAAGTGAAACTGATTTAGTAGTTCTAAAGGTGAACTTTAAAAATATTTTACAAAAAATAAAAACAATAGGAAATCGATACGACTCTTAAAGACCTGTGGCCCTATGAGAATACTTCGAATTTAAAATGGCATTTCATTTGCCACGCATAAACAAAAGTTGTGATAATTATTTTAAAAGATAATTCAACAGATGATTGACAACTCTTTTATATGTGCTGTAAGATCCTCCCGCGGACCACTCCCGAGACTCTCACACACCACCGGTTGGGAACCACTGGACGTACCACCACTGGAGGAACGTACAATAGATTTTACAAGTAGCAGTACAACCAGCATTAACCTCTTTAACAGTAAAATACATGAAGATTCTTGATACTGCTGTGGATTACTCTCTGCTGCATTTTTGCCGTTCAACCAAAAATATACTTAATCATTGAAGATGATTTTTTCGCTATTGTTGGATCCGTTTCCAATTGCACCAGAGCCCAATCAGCGAACGTACGATGAGCTTAGTGGTTTTGCGCTTCAGTTTCTGTGTCAATTGAATCTTATAATGCGGATGCATGCCCAAGTTTCTTCGCAAAATTCGCTTGTCCAGTTCGATTGGCAATCCAACAGCTTTGCTCGAATTCCGCGATAGTTCATCCAATTCGTTCGGTGTATGATCATTTCGGCCGTAAATATTTCGGAGTATTCCGCGAAATATTGGCGAACAGAACACGATATTTTATAATAAATTTTAACAATTTCGACACGTTGTTAAATGGTGTATGGCTCCATGATATTTTGATTATGACAGAACACAAACATCCACATGACTTCAAATGACTTCAAGTGACTTCACAACAGTCATGATTTTGAAGTCATAAGATTTACGTTCCCATAACTTCGAAAAAATACTTTTCTAAATAAATAACCAATCAGCGACTCAGAAAAAAGACTTCTAAGTGCATTCTTTATTCTAGAGTCAAATATGCAATCATGAACTGTCGTTTATTAACTGTGACGTCAAGGTATTGCCATTAAATTGAATGCATTCTTTAACAGCTCTGATGAATTTAAAAAATCTTGCCCATTTGCTTGTGAAACATTGGAGAGTGCAAAAAAATATTCCACACCAATTTTTTTTGTAAATTCTAGTATTACACATTTCCAATTTAGCTTCTTTTTTTTTGGAAAAACTCTAGGGACCCCCAGAAAATATTACACACAAAACTTCAAAATGATTGGCAACTTCTTTTACCTTTGTCCAGCTATTAGAATATCACTTCAGATCAATGTGCTGTGATGTTGTTTAGAAAAAATTTCAGCTCTAATCTGAAACCAAAAATTCCTAACCCCTAAAAATTAGAGGGAACTCACTTATACTGCGGACCAGGGCCGTAGCCAGGATTTTTTTTCGGGGGGGTTTTCATTCGACGAAAATATTCATATAAAATTTTTATGAAACTGATGTTTAAATACAATAAATTAAATACGATGATGCATTTGATGGACCCTATCAGACTAGGGAGAAAAGTGGATAAATGTCTTAAAGCTTTAGGAAAAATCTTTGTTTCCGAATTTTCTTAATCTTAACCTAAAAAAAATGGCCGAAAATTACAAAAAAAAATTCACAGAATAATCAATTTAAATTTTTTCAAATAAATATTATTCAATGTGGATTCCAATACATTTTTTATCGTGAAAGATATAATTTCGATAACTCACTGATTTGGCATTACTGATAATGAATCTAACCTCAAAAAAATGATCAAAAATACCAAAAATAGTCAGAGACTAATTTTTTTCAAATGATTATAAGGGGGAATTTGGGCCATTATCAATGATGAGGAGCCCGGCTGAGGTTGGCATATATTCCCTAAATTCGTGCAGGCACAGCACTGAAATCTTCCGAGTAGGGTGCTCTGAGCAATAATGGGTTAAAGGATTAATTTTATTTTAAGATTAAGAACTTTGAAGCTTATTCAATAACACTGTCCTGCATGGGTTTGGTGAATTGTTCCTAGTGTTTGCGAATGAATTTTTCATGCTGAACATGAATCTGAGGTCAAAAACTTCCCATTACGTCACGTTTAAGAAAAATGGGGTTGAAACCCCTGAAAATACCGTTTTTGGTCATGTTGCACAACTTGGTACGATTTCAATTCAAATTTATTATTAAAATCTTTTCTTTTATTTGACTTTTTAGAAAGAAACCGATTAAACAATATTTAAAAATCGTTCAATAGATTCTATTTTGACTTTTTTTCCATCCACTGGCAATCAATATCAAAAATTAGGAAAAAGTTTTCACATTTCGGGGGGAGGGTCAGAACCCCCAAAACCTCCCCCTAAATACGGCCTTGCTGCGGACACACGAGAGTTCATTTCGTTGAAATTCTGCATTTCAAATTAAGGTGGACACACGATAAAAAAAGGAACTTCAAATTAGTTTTTTGACAGATTACAAGTTTGGAGAAGAAGAAGAATTTTTGTGTGTGTTTTGTGCAAATAAAAATAATTAAAAATGTTGCCTTTCAATTGGAATTGGACACTAAGAATTTATTTACCAATTATTGATAATTGGAGGAATGGCAATGAGTTACTCTCTCGCTTAATAAATATTACAAGAGCAGCTGTTATGAAAACAAAATCCAAAATGTCTAAAAAAATGTAATAGATCTTAAATTTTTCCCGTTTTTTACAACCTTGCGTTTGAGGGTTGCTAGTTAATTTCTTCATTTCAGACGCATTTCAATGAAATGAGTCTGAAATGAAGAATTTCATTTGACACTTTTTGTGTGGCGAAATTCTGCATTTCAGACTCATTTCAACGAAATGTTTAATTTGCTGGAAATACACTCTCGTGTGTCCGCACTATTAGATATGTATATTTATTCCTTCATTAAGTTTTCGCTAAGTGTACTGCCAAATACAAACATAACCTAGAAAGCCGAAAGAAAAAAAGAAACGTACAATTTGAACCTCAAAATGTTGAAAAAAAAAACAAAAACAAATAAATTTACATATTCCCATAAATATCGGTGTTAGTTTAAAATCATCTATTTGTACATTCGAACTCACGCTCCTATCTCTTGACTATCTAACTACAATCTGGGCATGTAAACAATACTTATTTATTTTTTTGTTTTTTTGTTTTTAAATGAGTGGGTGGGTCATTATGTATTTTCATTTAGTCTCGTCGCTACCCAAAACCAAATAAAAAAAAATAAAAAAAACAGACGTGCATTTTATTTTCTTCAACTTCTTTTCAAAGCGTTTAAGTACTAGTTATGGTACATGCAATGTTCGTTCACAATGGATAGAAAGTCAAAGTCGAAAACGCTGTCCCCTTAGAGAATACGTTCAGAAAGTAACTACGTGCATTTCTATTGTTTTTTAATCATTTTAACAAGTTTTTTATTAGCTTCACAAAGAAGTTACTGACTTACGCACTTTATATTTATTTTAATTGTCTTCTCCATGTTGTTGTTGTTGTTTTGGTCGATTTCGTTTTCGTGTGTTCAGAGTTTCTTTGAGCTTCTGGGTGTTTTGTTTTGCATATTTAATTAGAAAATTTTAAAGAAATCAATATTAATAATCAAAAAATAAACGTAAAAACTTTTCATGGGAGCGTATTTTCGTTTTTGTGTGTTTTTGTTTGTTGCGTGACTTTATCGCTCATTTGACACTTTTCTTTATTTATTTATTTTTTGTCGGGTTGTATAATATTGTCAATTAAAATTTTATGCAAGTACTTTCGAAAGAGATTGAAATAAATATTCAAAACATAATTTAAAGTGGGAGTTGATTAGATATCATGAACAATGGTTGACGTCTGAGTTTGAACTCATATAGAGAGCTGGGTAAATTCAATTATATAACAGTTGTCATTTGAACTTCAGGGAATTTGTAGTTATGAGATTGAAGAAAATTCAAAATCCTTTACAATCAGCTAGGCCAACTTGCGGGAAATTCCCCGATTTGCGGGGAATTTTACTTAGTACGGGGAATCGGGGAATGAGCTGCTTTTTGCGGGGAAGTCGTTCAGCTTTTAGTAATTAAAGTCTGTAGAATATATTTTTTATCAAATTTTATGTAATGTAAAACGTTTAACTTAAGAAATATTTCATATTTTGGGTTTTAAAATCTTCATCTTTTCTTAAGCAGGCCGTGCAATTTATTGGTTTGGAGAAATCGATTTTTAAAAAAGTGTGCTATTTGAAAGTATTATATTTCGTAAGTATTTTGTCGAAATTGATGAAGATGAAGTTAATTTTTTCTATGTTAAAAGCTGATAGTCAAAACTTTGAACCCGTTTTTCTCAAAACAAAGCTTTTGCCATTTTTTTATTTGAGTCAAAAGAAATCCCATATCTTCCTTCAACTTTGAGAACTTTGATGTCCAAAAGTGGGCTGAATATATCTGTGGCAATAAGGAATAGCAGCTAAATTCAGAAGTCGACTAAAAACCTGTTGCGTATTTTTCTTTATAAACTCCAAAATGTTGAAAGTTTTTGAAACTTTATATTATAAGCGTTAAGAATTCCGGAGTCAGAAAGTACGTTTAATCTACCTATTGATCTACCAGTCCCATAAAAATTTGTTAAGTTTTGGGCCGAGAAAGTTCAGGGTCGCCTTAAAATAACACTCACTGAGGTCAATTGCGTTTTTGTAAAATGTTTAGATGGAAAGTGCGTGTAGCGCTGTTATAATATGAAATTATACCAATGCGGGGAATTCGATAAAAAATCGGGGAATTTCTCGAGGGTTATCGGGGAGAGAGAAAAAATGAGTTGGCGTCCCTTTTTACAATGTATCTGTGGTAAAAAGAAAAATAGCATAACGTGACTTACGGCACGAAAGTCAGAGACACTGCAACCTATAAGCTATTTTGTACCAAAGCCTTAAATTATGAAAAGAAGAAAAACATATAAGAAATCATATCCCAGCTGGGCATCAAATTCGGGACCCCAGAGATAAAACTCTAGAACGTTGCCTCTAAAACGCTACCTCTAGATCATCGAGGCGGTTCCAAGAACTAACTCTGGGCTAATTTTCATCGGGAGCATTTTTTTTTTCTTGGAACAGCAAAAATAGTTTTCAAGAATACCGCACTCAGACTAGTTTTACGTCCATTGTACTATATCCTGTATTCCCTTTTGCTATTCTTTAAATCTACCAGATGTATTAATAAATCTTAGCAGATCCTGCGGTGTTAAAGAGCTCAGGTGTTCGTCTCCCAACACTCCAGTACCAAATATGCTTACTCTGATCTGGCAGAAAGCGGGGCAGACACTAAGAATGTGGTCCGCCGTCTCTTCACATTCTTCCTCCAAACCACAGGAAGCATAGAAGGCGCTAGCTCCCAGGCCAATCATATTCAAATGTTTGGCTCAACAGAAGTGACCTGTGTATAATCCCACCAGCTGCCTGCAGCTCTTTCTGTTAAGTGATAACAGAAAGTCTGTTAGACGCTTCGAGATAACAGGTAACATGGTCTTTGTCTGTCTAGAGCCCTCAGTTCCTCCCATTTACGATTGTGGGTCAAGTCGACCCACTCATTAATGGTGGTCTTGATGGCTGTAGACGACAAAGAGAGTACAGGTTCTGGGTCCAGGAAACCAGTTTCCGAACCCTTTCTAGCCAGAAGGTCAGCAGATTCATTTCCTAAAATTCCTTTGTGTCCAAGAATCCATATCAACAGCAGGATATTGTGTTTTCTAACACAATCAAGCCTGGATTTACAATGCATAACCAGTTTAGATGTGGTTAGAGAATTAAGCAAGGATTTAAGGGCAGCCTGACTGTCACTAAATACATAGACGTAATTTACACCGACTTTAGTAAAGCTTTTGATAAAGTGAATCATGAACTTTTAATTAATAAACTTGACCGAACTGAAGTCTTTATTGACTGGATCAAATACTATTTATGCAACCGAAGACAAAAGGTTATTTTCAGGGACGCAATTTCTCAGAATATTGAAGTTACCTCTGGAATTCCCCAAGGTAGCCATCTGGGACCTATTCTCTTTTTACTCTTCATAAATGATCTTCCATCTACTATTCGATATTCTAAGATTTTGATGTTTGCGGATGACGTTAAGCATTTCATTACACATTATTCACCGGCAATTCAAGATTTAATACAGTACGACTTAACTTATTTTTCTAGCTGGTATTCTGTAAACCTGATGACCTTAAACCTTGACAAATGTAAGTTTATGGTTTTTTCGCGAAGGGAACCATTGACGCCATACTACAGTATTGGTACTATGTCTCTAGCTAGAGTGTTTATTTGTATTGATCTTGGAGTAACTATGGACCCAAAACTTCGTTTTAATTTGCATATAAATACTTGTATAAATAAGGCAAAAGGAGTTCTTGGTTTTATAAAGAGGTGGTTTAAGGAATTCAATGATCCTTTTATAACTAAAACTTTGTTTATTTCACTAGTTCGACCTATCTTGGAATATGCTTCAAATGTTTGGTGTCCACAATACAAATGTTACATAGATAAGTTAGAGTCTGTTCAAAAACAGTTTCTTTTGTTTGCTTTACGTAGTTTGAACTGGGACCCCTTGACAAATCTTCCTCCTTACAAAGATCGCTTAAAATTAATGGATTTGCCTTCACTTGAAAGTACAAGAGTCATGTTAAACGTTTGTTTTACGGTCAAATTATTAAATGGATTGAACGTTTCTCCATTTCTATTAAATGAAATAAGCATAAATGTTCCTAATCGCGTTTCCAGAAACTTCATACCTATCAAGTTAAGCATATGCAAAACAAATTATGCACTTTTTGATCCTGTTCGCTGTATGTGCAATGATTTTAATAACCTCTATATGTTAGTAGATTTTTGTACTCCTCTTTATATTATTAAAAAATCTGTTCTATCTCACTTAAATTAGTAATAAATTTTTAATGCAGCTGTTGATAAGCCAAATCTGTAAGTATTTTCGACGATCTCAATCGCGCTTCATCCCATCTTTTTCGTTTAACGCAACGCAGTCCGGACTGGTTGTATCGGTCACCGATCCGTGCGGTCACGGATGCACCCCACGGTTGTACTGGGCGGGAGGAGGGTCCGCTGTGATTTGTCGTGTTTAAAAAAAAAAAAAAAATAAACGCCCTATGGGTATTGCTTAAAAGCCAGTGAACAATTGTCTGATCCCCGCTAAACTGACTGCAATCAATAGCTTCGGGTTTTTTGTATTTACTGCTAGTGGGCAGTGCACTAGTCTTTCATCCGGGAGGTTCGGGTTCGATTCCCGTCTTCGTCTGGTGGTTAATTCTAATAACCTTCTTATATTCACAATCAATATGAAGTGTAGGTAGAGAATTATAACAAAGTGCGCAAGCACACACCTTGGTTGGTAATGGCAAGACTGCCGAGTCGGTAAAAAATTGCCACACCACCGTTCGGAATCGGCGTTAAACTGTAGGTCCAACTATGTGGTATCACGATGGGCCGTTCAGGCCTAAGTGTGTCTCTCGACAGCCACTCCAACCTAATCTAACCTATGTTGTTGTTGTAGCAACTCTATTTTAGGATCTTTGTCATTCACATCGGGTGCTAAGATACATCTGGTACTCCTCGGGAGCTGTTACTCTTCTTCTGCTATCGGCGGCGGTCTTCCGTTCATGAAACGATTTGGCAGGTGATTGTGTATCGCTGATGAAATCGCTTCAGAATGCAGAGTTTAAGGAGCAGTAACCAAGGCGTGTCCATCGAACGGGGTTTAGTCTGTAAATCTTTTTATGTTATCCTTAAATAATGCTAGGTCAGTTCGTATGATTCTGTGGGGTGTCGGTTGTTCAGTCAGCTATCTGTTGGGATGGCCATCCTGGTAGCATGCTAAAAGGAGCTGTTTGGTAAGTAGGATGTTGAGCTCCTTCATCTTAAGCAGTGACGTCTCTTCATGGAGATGGTATTCATGGGTCGTAAGATGGCACCCCAGCACTGTGAAAAGAACTGCGTTTTGGCAGGCTTGTGGGCGTTCCTGACGTGTTGTACTGATGACAGGGGACCATACTTGGACAGCGTAATTCACTTTAAAACTTCCTATCGCTTTGTAAATGGTCTCTCTCATTACCCCAGGTACTTACTGCCAGGGCTTTGAGGACTTTGTTTCTTTCTCTCAAACGAGAAAGTCAGGAGATTGTGGAAGGTTACTTCCAAAATTTTTGGATATTTCAACGTTGGGGTCTGGTTACCTTCGATGTGAATGTTAAGGGTCATCTTCACTTCTCTCGTCCAGGAGGTAAAAAGCGTTGCTGATGATCCCTCGATCGAGAGTTGGAAGTTTCGGATGCCGAAAAAGATTTGTGATTGTATCACGTTCAGAGGGATGGAACTACTACTGGTTTTATGGAAACCATGTTGATATCAGTATCAACTGAGCCAGCCTTAGGTGTTCTGAAAACGTAGATAAGAGCAGTGCTTCAAGTGTATTGGTTATCGGTGATGGAAGATTGATGGGACGGTATGATTTTCCTTGATCCCCAGGTTTTCCTGATTGAACAAAAATTTTCTTTATTATAAATCAATTTTAATCAAGTACATATTGGCCATTGAATATTTTGATATTTTGCCATTTTTCCGGTAGCTTTATAATTCCATCGATGTAAAACTTCTGTGGTTTATCGGCGAAAAACTTGGCCAAGTGATTTTCGGGGGCTCTTCTGTCGGCTAATTTTTTTCCATCAAGAGAGTTTTGCAGAGACCGAAACAAATGGTAGTCTGACGGTGTCCTTGTCCGGCTATACGGTGGATGCATCAAAATTTCCCATCCAAGGGCAGTTAATTTTTGGCGGGTCATCAAAGATGTGTGTTATCATGGTGGAACACAACACTATTTTTGTTGGCCAATTCTGGTCGCTCTTTCTGGATTGTTTCGTTCAAACGGTCGAGTTGTGAGCAGTAGAGATCAGAATTGACTGTTTGACGAGGTTGTAGCAGCTCATAATAGGCAACTCCCTTCCAATGCCACCAAACACTCAACAAAACCTTGTTTGCCGTCAATCCAGGCTTTGAAGTCGTTTGTGGAGGGTCACCGGCCTTTGACAATGACTTTTTTCTTTCAATATTCCAGTATTTAATCATCGCCCGTAATGATTTTTTTCAAAAATGGTTCGATTTCGTTGCGTTTCTGCAGCGTTTCACTAACGGTAATTCGGTCAATCAAATTTCTTTGGCATCCAAATATCGAGCTTCTTTGAGTCGCCAGCCTTTTTTAAATGATTCCAAACTTTCATGTGGTTGATATTTAGTGCTTCCGCTATTTCCTGACAGCTTGTGTACCGGTCTTGCTTCAGCAGTTGCAAAATTTTATTGGCTTTTTCAGTAACTGGCCGGCCAGAGCGAGATGCATCTTTGACATCGAAAGTTTCAGAACGGAATTGAGCAAACCAAAGTTGTCTTCGCAAAAAATGTAGCTTAAAATATTATCTTTCAAACGCGTGTTTTTTGATAGGATCAGATCAGTGGTGCCAGATGTATGGCCATTAACACCATCTTGTGACAAAAACCGAAAATACTTATACATATGACAGGCTGAGAGGAAAAGCGGGCTAAAATTTATATAAGAGCAAAAGTGAAATAACTTAGTGTATCAGTGCAAGAATGGCATAAGTAATACGGTTTAGAGTGAAAATGAAACGCCTTAAAAGTAAGAACAAAAATGGTATAACAACTCTTTCAGAGCAAGAACAGCATCGTTTTTTATTCCGTTTTCGCTCTGAACATATTTCGTTTCACTTTTGCTCTGAACATATTTCGTTTTGCTTTTGCTCTTAAGTAAAATTATTCCACTTTTTTCTGAACGTAGAAATTATACCACTTTTCCTCTCACGCTCTCATATGTGACTCAAAAGTATTTGTTGTTGTTATTTTTTCTGTAGACTTTTAAGAATTTTGCTTTTCGCAATAAATTTTCTTTTCTTTTCCACTCTTTCAGCAACTACGTTCTGCGCCCACTCACTCTCTCATAGAACATGCCGAACATTTAAAGTTTCGAGTGCAATAGAAAATTTGATTTTTTTTTTTTTATCTTTTATTTGGCATTTTCAAACATTGCAATTAAAGTCGAAAAGAAAAAATAAATGTTTACTTTAAATACGCTCACATAGCCATACATGCTGCATACGCTTATGCATATAAGCAACAAGCTCTGAAGTAACGTACACACAAATTGCAAAATACAACAACAACAACGCCAGTAAAATAAAATTAAATTGCCTCAAAATCGGTCAAATCGTCCATAATTTGTAAAATGCATGCAGCGTTTTTGTGTTGTTGTTTTTTTCTTTAATGTGTTTTTTGTTTTTTTTTTTTTTGCTATTCAACGAGTTTCATTACTTTGACTTTATTTATTTTTTTTGTGTTGTTGTTATTGTAATTGCGTACTCTCCGTACATTAAAGTAAATGCAATGCAAGTTTTTTTTTGTATTCTATCTTTTTTTTTTCTGTTCCATGTTGTTGCTGTTCCATGTTGTTTTTGTTGCATTTTGTAAGATAAGTAAGTGCGATAAACTGTTGGCAGCTCGCTGCGATAAACATTTGCCTGGATTTGTATGTGTTTGTGTGAATGTGTGTAGAGTTTGTTTGTTTGCTAAAAACAGTTCAACGTTTTGTTGATAGAATATGTGAGAAAAAAAATATCGAACGAACGAACGAACTAACGAAGGCAACTTTTAAGTTGATTGGGTTAGGTTAGGTTGCATGCACACATATTTATACTATGTATGTTTGTGTGTATGTGTTTCAAGTGTGTATGTATGTATGTATGTTAAAAATAAACTAAAGAGAAATTGAAAATATTGATTATCTTAAATAATTATTGGCACTTTCTACATATCGAGGGGGAAAAATCAAATAATTAGATGGCTCGTTCACATATTAATCAACGCATTGAAGATACTTATGCATGAATACTTGTTTAACGTAATAACGTAACGTGAGCCTCTTGACAGTGAGCACTCAGAACTGCAGATACGGGAGGGGCACCGTTGAGGGCAAGATTGGGTTTGTAGTTCGCTATTACGTTCTGGACGGAGTGCGTGTGGATGTCTCTCAGGGAATTTTTAAGCTCCTGGGTTGTTGGCGGTGTTGACAAAGTTTCGGACGAATTTCCGGAATTTTGGAAGTTCAGCACGAAGATCGTGACGAACTGTTCTGTGGGGAGGAAGATCATGCATGTATGACTGAGCCGGATGATTTACACCAAGACAGCCAGTTACGAACTGTCGGGTGAGCAGCTCACAGTATGTTTTTACTGGTAGAATCTCTGTCTCTCTGTGTAGATGATCCTCACCCTGCCGAAGATGACAACCGATGACGACACGGAGTTTGGTTCGGCCTGTAGGTTTCTCCATTGCTTGTCACTAATACTAGGGATCAAGACGATAGCAGCGTAGTAATACTGATCAACCTATGGCCTTGTAGGTCGTATTGAGAGTCTCCTTGTCTTTACCCCAAGCACTTCCCGATAGTGCCTTCATTATTTTGTTTCCACCCTCCCTCACCTCACCTTCTGAGCAGTAACCTTTGCATGCTTAGAAAACACAAAGAGACTATCAAAGTTCATGCCAAAGATTTTAAGTTTATTGATCGTTGGTTGCGAGGAGTCTCCTATACGTACTCCAAGATCTACATACACCTCTCTTATCCTCGTTGTGAATAAGGCTGCTGTTGACTTCCCAGCCGAGAGAGTCAGATTTCGGTTTCTGAAGAACTGTGAAAGTATCGGCAAGTAAACGTTCATCCGATCAATAAGTTCACTTACATCATAGGTGACAATCTTTATATCAGGAGGAGGAGTCGAGATATTATAGAAGTTGTAAAGAAGTGGCGAAAGCACTCCACCTTGGGAGACTCCCTGGGGGAATTTCACACACGACTGCCTATCCGACATATAGATCGTGAGCCAATGTTTGACGGAATTTGGCAAAGAAGTATCATATAAATCCTGAAGCAATACAGTGTGATTAACTGTGTCAAATGCTTTAGCAAGATCCTGCGCCACTATCAAGGACCGATGGTGAAGTCGCCTGCTACTTAAGTCATCGGCAATTTGTGTTGTTATCTTGAACAAAGCGATTGTGGTTCTGTATCCTGAACGGAAGTCATGCTGGTGGTTGACCAATCGTATGTGCATTTTTAGGTATGGAAGAGGAAATGCTTCTAGTATCTTTATGACTGGGGAGAATAGTGTTACCTAGCTTTGCGATCTGAACTATCCTATCTTATCGGTCTTCCAGATATCAGGAATGCCTAGGAAGAAGATGCTAAGATTAACGAGCGCTGTCAGATACGCCATGCCATTTGGTTCCAGGTGCTTTAGCATGACTGTGGCCGATGCCACAGGCCTTTGGATGGTTTAGCTTCTCTGACAGCTCTCTCAACCTCATCAACGGTGAAGACTATTTCACCCGATTGACATTTAAGCCTTCGCATTTTCCTAACAATTTTGCATCTATTAGAGTCACATTGAGCTGGGTGCTCTGTAAATTACCGATTGAAGAAAGTCGCTTACTTTTTGGGATTTGTGACGTGGATATTGCGGAAGATGATTGAGGTGCTATCGTTGCTTCTCATCATCGGATCTAATAGTTTTCCACAACTTATTCGTGACATGGTCCGATTCTTCCATTCTGATTGAAGGACTCTGGGATCGCCTGTGTTAAGTCTTCTAAGCTCGTCGCGCTCGTTGATCATTCTAGAAGCGGCAGAAGGGAAATTGGGGTGCACATAGAAATCCTAGCTACTGGTATAGTCTGCTTGCTTTAATAACGTCCTCACAATAATCGGACCTACAGCGCGGGACCGACCCAAGAGAAATCCTGGCCAAGGAGTGTCAATCCTCGACGTAGAAGCAGGTTTGTATACTACTAAAATTGTCATTGTTGTGTTGTAGCAACTTCATTTTTAAAGTCCTTGTCATTGTTGTTGTTATAGCAACTCCATTTTTGATGTCCTTGTCGTTCACATTGTAACATTTCATCAGTTGTCCGCGTTCGTTAGATCCAGGAACAGTATGTGAGCTGGATGTGTCCAATGAGTGATGGTTGTCAGGTCAGTCGAGTTTTGTGGGCAACTAAAAATCATGGGGACTGGATCCGCTCAATGGGCAAACATTTACGATCTCTTCGTTGATCCTGGCCATGTAGCAGTTCAGATAGCAGCTCCAAACAGATCTCAGCTGGGCTAGAGTGTATCTGGTTCTCCTTGGAAGTTGTTTCTACTACTACCGCTACTAGCGGTGGCCTGCTGTTCAGGACACGGCTGACTGAGGATTAGCGATTGCAGCGTAATTCACCACTGAGTATTCTATCGCCTTGTATGTGATTTAGCTGTGTCTTTAGCGATTCTGGATGTTGGTGGTGTGTAACGAGAAAGCGAAGAGACTGCCGAAGGTTACTGCTAGGATTTTCGGTTATTTCACTGTTCGAAATCGATGTCCTTCGATGTTGATGTTAAGAGTCATCTTCACTTCTCGTATCCAGGAAATAAAAAGCGCAGCTGATGACTTTTCGGTGACAGCTGCAGGTTTCAGGTGTGGAAAAAGGAGACTACAACTGAGAGATAAGCGTTGATGTTTTGGGAACTTGAACGATAGCACGAAAAAAATTTCTGAGTTCTCATGAATGAATTTTTTGAAAAATTTAGATCGAAAATTTTTTTTTTTTAAATTTTTTAATACAATTCCAACGATTAGAATTCTTGATTTCTGCACAACTGGAAGCCAGCTAAAATAAACCAAGTTCTTTAGTGACCACTGAATTATATATATTAAAAAAAAAGATACAAAATATAATTACCTAGGGATCAATGCACCCGCATATTCTATTTACGTATTTCATATTTTGCAAAATTCTCATTCCCGTTATCAGTTCAAATTGCACCTGCAGTTCATCGACTCCCACGAGCGCCACACTTCTCATGTGCTTATGTGATTATGCCTATTTATTTAATGTTTTTTTTTTCTTGTTTTTTCCACTTGATCAATAATCGAAAATTACGATAAAAATTTTCTGTTTGCATAACTCCAAATTTTTGGGAATAAAATAATTAAATTTTTGCAAACAATTAATTAACACTCACCATAATATTTGAAGTGATAAGAATGAGCGCCGTGTGTGCATGTGCAGATTGTAAAGAGCAGAGCACTTGGGATTGATGACATTGAACTCACCGTATGTGGTGGAAAGAAAGTTCATTAGACCCAAAGCACGTTGTCAAATGAAATGCAACATGTGCCTTCAAATATTAAGCAAACAATACATATAAAAAATCAGTATGAATGGAATAAGCAAAGAATTATGGTTTCCACTTGTTATCATGTTTTTTTAAATTAACAGTATTTACGAAAATTTCACGCTTTTGTCAAGAGCACTGCCCGATTTTTTTTTTCAAAATTCAGTCAAGGTTGTAGGAAATTTTATGTAAATAAGTAGACTTCTACAATATTGTACGATTCGGACTTCGAACATCACTTTCATAAATAAAGGTCAGACTGCAATGAAAGCTATAGAATCCAAAATAGTTAAATCAGAGATTGTAAAGAAATGTCGTTCGTGCTTCACTGATGGCTGTTGAGTACCACTAGATCACTCTCTGCTGGATTTCGGGACATAGCAATATTGAAGGGAATGAAATAGCAGATGAAATGACCAGAAGGGGCTCTGAAATGGACAAATAAACAAGGCGAATACCTCTGTACAATCTCCGTTGTGTGAACCTTTTAGGGGAATAGACGAGTTCACTGTCGCTTTGTCAAATGAAGCTTGGACTAACCTAGATGACTGTGAAGTTTCACGGGCCCTTTGGCCAAGGTTAGATAGGAAGAAGACAAATGTCCTCTTAGGGCACAACAAATCTACAGTACCTCTGCTCATAGGAGTCATAATTGGATATGTAATATTGCATCATCCGACGAGCGGACTGTGCAGAAGTTGCCGTGATGAAAAAGATGCAGAATCGATTCTTCACTTTCTATGTCAATATCCAAGGCTTCAGATGAGTAGGATCTAATGTTTGGGGTCGCACTTTTCGAATAGTCTAACAGAGATAACGAAAGTGGAACTATCGGATATCCTTACCTGCATTCGGAGAACCACAAGTGAAAAAGTGTATGGTGTTGTGAGGAGACTGGCCACATTCTGGGCATTCATCAATGAACTCTTAGGATATCCATGTAGCATTTAAAGATCCGACTCCAGTCTGATCTTAGTTGGGCCATTATACACCTGGTACTACCAGGTAGAGTTCTTTCTTCTGCTAAGATAGGTGGTGAGTGGCTATTCAGTACTATGTTAGGCGTGTAGCCATCTATCGCCACCGTTGCTGCTTCTTTATGTAGCTGGTTGTTGTTGTTGTTGTAGCGACTGTAGGGCAGGTTGCATTTGACAGAAAAAAGAAAGAAAGGACAAACAGATTTGATTTCTGAACCTAGTTCCAGTCCAAGAAAGTTGGCGACCGTTACTGTTTTCATCCACGGTGATAAAGGTGCAAGTACAGTAGAATCGGTAACGCAATGGAACAACAGGTGCGTCGTGCCATGCGGGATACTCCCGCACTTGGGGCATGAATTGGTTATTCCAGGAATGATCACCGAAAGGTAAGAACTCAGTGTCCTGGACACTTCCGAGCGGAGTTGTGCAAGTGTAGCCCTTGAGCTTCTCGGCACTGAGCGTTCGGAGTTGCAACTAGGGGGAGGGGCATCATTTAGGACATGATTGCCTCTCATCTTCCCTATTCCGTTCCGAACTGCGTTGGTATGTATGTTGCCCAACGCATTTTTAAAGTCAAGCGCTGTGGGTGGGTTGGAGAAATCTTGGACGAATTCCCGGATGTTAAGGAGTTCGTCACGAAGATCGTGACGGACAGTCCTGTGGGGAGGAGGATCGTGAATGTATGACTGGCCCGTACGATTTACACCAAGACAGCCAGTCACGAACTGCCGGGTGAGCAGTTCGCCATGAGCTTTAACTGGAAGAATTTCAGTCTCTCTGTGTAGATGATCCGGGTGACAACCCGGTGACGATACGCAATGCGGAGTTTTGTATGGCCTGTAGGTTTCGCCATTTCGTGTCGCTGATACTAGGGGTCCAGACAGAAGCAGTGTAACTTAAAACCATGCGGCCTATGGCCTTGTAGGTTGTGCTGAGAGTCTCCTTGTCTTTTCCCCAGGTACTCCCCGATAGTGCCTTCATTGTCTTATTCCTCTCCCTCACCTTCTGAGCAGTGGCCTCTGCATGCTTGGAAAACATGAAGAGGTTGTCGAACGTCACGCCCAAGATTTTAGGGTTTTTAATGGTCGGGATCAAGGAGTCTCCTATACGTACTCCAAGATCTACAGACACCTCTCTTGTCCACGTTGGGAGTGCAGATTCCGTCAGCTTATTGCTTGGATGGTTATGCTGGTAGCAACCCAGGAGGAATTGTTTTGTCGAGAGCTCATTGTGGTTCCTAATTTTGATGATTTTGGTTCCCTCATGTAGATGGTCTTCGTGTGTCATCAGAACACATCCAGTTGTTAGGGATGTATCTCCTCCTGGCGATTACCTGAGGGCAATCATAATAGACAATTAAATCGCACTCGTTTACCAAACTTAACCTAACCTATCTTATGTTATGCTTAGTCATACAAGTGAAATTGCAGTTTTAAGATCTTTTCTGACTTTTCTGACGTACTTTCGTGTATATATGTATCTCTAATTAAGTTTGGCCACTTTAACTTAACTTTGCTAGTATATAATTCTACTTCACTATTCTACTGCTCTAACTACAATTCCAAGTTTATGTATTTTTTTTTTTTTTTTTGTGCAATTTTAACTTTTTTTTCAACTTTATATTTTCCAGTATTTCTTTCTCCAATTTTTTGTACTATTTTTGCAGATTTTTTTTCTTGTTCGTTTCTCAGTTACTTTGGATATACTTTTTTCGCTATTGTTGATTCGTTTCGCTCATTTTTGCTGATTTCATTTTATGCCCGTTCGTTATACATACCAAATATATATATACATACGTTTTTTTCTCGTACACCCACCGGTGAAATCGTTCTGTTGCATCCAAAACTTTGGTATATGTGTATCTGTGTGTGTGTGTGTAAAGCATGCATAGCAACTGCAACTGACTGTTAGCCGTGCACTCTTGCTACTGCCGGTTTTTCGATTGAAAACAAGACGACAACAACAAGAAACCAAAAGCAATTGCAATAAATCAGCAGCAGCAGCAACAACAACAACAACAAATTGTTTAAGGCAAACGTTTAAATGACGATGATGTTAATGATATAATTGTGCATGTATGCACATACATACATTATGTAGGGTGTTGTTGAGGTTGCCTACTATTGGAGGCCAAAAAAGATTGTGAAAAGTAGAGAGAGCGAAAAAGAAAAACGAAACGTCATTTATACTGCACTCTACACTTGAACATCATGCATTGATTAGTGCAATTTATACGCGAAATGTATATTCACGTAATGACAGATTGACTGGCAAACTGACTGAGTGACGTTATATGCACTGCACACATATTTTGGGGTTCGTTGTACGTTGTTCATTCGTTTAAGTTTACTCATTTGTATGCGGCTTATTCCCTCATGGCTCTCGCTCTCTCCTTTTTCGATCTCCTACGCCCTCCTCCCTACGCCTTCACTTCCCGGTCTACACATAAATCCTTTCATACATTACAATTGCAGTCAGTACATTCGCTCGTTAGTTCGTTCATTCATTTTACTGTTCGTACTTGTCGTGTATCTACTATAGAAATCTGTGCATTTCTCTTTTTGTTTTTGTTGCTACTTCTGTTGTTTTTGTTTGCTACTTCGGTTGCTGTTGTTGTTGTTTGTGGTTTTTGCTGCTGTCGTCGTCGTTTTTCGCACTCTATTCTATATTTTATACTCTTCCATTTCTCTACATTTTGCACTGCGCTTTAGTGCTCTTTTCTCTATTCTATATGGCGGCTATATGCGTTTTCAGTTCTCTTCTTTCTACCATTTCGACATTTACACTTTATTTTCTATACACACGCACTCATACATGCATAGTAATATTCTGCACTATTCTCATACTTCGGCATTTTAGTATCTATAGATGCGCTATATGGGGGGCTCTATGGTGGATTTAAGGTTGTCGTAAAAAATGTGAACATTTCGATACTTACTAGGTCTCGCGAGAGCTGAAAAATTATAGACAAATATCCTGATTTTCTAGTGGGAGGTAGGAAGAATAATTCAATCAAAAATTGTTTTTCAAAGACAAAAAACTATATTCAAATACGATGTAAAAAATTGTGTTTAGTGAAACTGACATAAAAATGTTTGAGAGCAGAAACGAAATAACATTAACTGCAAAAGTGAAATAAAATGGAATACGAAATACGCGATGTTCAGTTTTCGCTCTGAAATATTGTTATTTCGTTTTTGCCCTGAAATTTTCATTATTACGTTTTAGTGCACAAAACATTCGGATATTCAATTAGGTGTCAATATTACTTTTGTTTATTTTCCTTTTTATGTAAACCCGGCGTGTACGCAGTTGGGAGTTCAAACCCTCTTCTCTATTTTAGTTTTTGCTTAGTTCATACAATACAAAATAAAACAAGATTTTTTTGTTTCGATATGTTTCTTTATTCTATGGTAGATACTTCTGATTGTTACATTCATCTTTTTTTCCGTATGAAAGTCTTATTCCTTGCGGCGATTTTTCTTGTTTAAACGATTTTTGCTTACACCTGTGTTCATTTTTCAATGACAAGCTCATCAAGTAAAAAAGTTACCATATTCACTCATTTGAAATGAGTGGATTTTTAATAAAGAGTGCTACTGTTTTGCACTAGTAGATTTTAAAATGTTGCGAAAAACATAGAAAATTTACTACGATCGTAGTAAATCCCGAACACAGCCGGTGTTAATATTGGAACGCAATTGGAGCAACAAGTGCTGGTAACTCAAGAAGCGCACTCACTTTTGACAATTTTTACAAAAATATAGCAACAAAATCCATTAAACTGAGAAAAACTATGAGCGTCGCTATCGTGACGTAAAAAAATAAAGTAAATTCTATTGTTGCGATGAGTTGTCAAGATTTTCCTTTTTTTTTTTTCTTATTTTCCCCATACAAACAACAAAATAGAAGGACAAAAATCTGTAAAAAAAAATTTTTTTGGCAAAAATTGTGTGTTCTTTTTTGCCTTTTTGAACTGCTGACTTGTGTATCTTCCATTTTTGTAATAGAAAGTATTTCGGTTCGATGAAAATAGCTAATAACTCTAAAATCAGCTTACATTAATTTTTTACGTATACAGCTTTACTTTAGTTTATAGTGCGGACAAACGAAAGTGAATTTCGTCGAATTCCTGAACTAAAAACAAAAAACGAATTTCAAATTGCTAGTTACTTTCTGCATTTCAACTGCAGAATTTCATTTGACAGTTTTTCTATGGCGAAATTCTGCATTTCAGATGCATTGCAACGAAATGCTAAATTCACTCTCGTGTGTTCGCACTATTAAGAAAAAATTAACTTTTATTTCTTTCGTGAAGAGCCTTTCCTTTTTGAATATAAATCACAAGGTTGCATTTTCAGCATTTACAAAAAGGCACAAAAATCTATTACAATATTAAGTAAAACTGGAAACTGATTAAAACAAAAATTTCGCAAAAGTTTTCTTAAGCTTTTAAATTTCGCCATTTCTTAACGGCTAGAAACTCCGCTTAATGGTATAAACACAACCAAAGCAGCAAACATCAGCTACAACAACAAACACATAGAATTTTATGAACTTGAATGGAAAAAAGTTTCTCAACGACGCTACATAGATTCCATTTAAATTCTCTCAACTTCAGAATGTTTTCTGTCTTCTGAAAGGGGAAACTTTGCCATATTTTCCACAAAAAAACCAAGTGCTGCCAAGTTTTAATCCGAAAATATATGTATTTTTTCAAGTTTCGCTTTGTTTCTAGATTCTTTTGATGATATTGACGTTTTTGCACAAACAAACGAATTAAATAATTTCAATTGTTTCAAATTGCGGAATCTTGGATTAATCTTTTTATTTTTTGACAATTGGCAACATAAATAAAAAACAAAATGAATTGTAAAAACAATAATCAAATCCAACTTATTTTGTTTTGCTTTTCTTTTATGTACATATTTTAGACGCTAGAGGTTAACGCTCTTATTTTGTTTATTCTCCCAAAAGAAGTCGGCAACTGGAGGTCGGCTGCTTTGGTTGTGTTTATACCATAAGGGATATAAAAAAAAAGTCGTTGCCGCCGTCATTTCAATTGTGTTTGTGTTCCAATATTTATGTTGCACTCAATGTACCGTTACTTTCTGAATTACGAAAAACCGAGTTCCTTCTCTCCATCCACATATCTGTGGCAATAAGGAATAACAGCTAAACTCAAAAGTCGAATAAAAACCTGCTGCGTATTTTTTATTATAAATCCCAAAATGTCGAAAGTTTTTTGCAATTTAGCAGTCTCCATAGTTTTTTATTAATTAAACTCCAATAATTATGTAAGAACTTTCAATATTTTGGGCTTTATAATGAAAAATACGCAACAGGTTTTTAGTCGACTTTTGAGTTTTCCTTATTGCCACAGATATATGCATATGCACCTCCATTCTCAAGTTTTGTTTGTTTTTGTTACACCCTACTCTCTTGTATGAGGAACTTGCCGCGTTAGTTTTCCCCCCTTCACCTGTGTTAGTGCCTGCCTCTACTGGTGCTGCAGTAGTCTTCACGTCCATTTTACTTCCATACACTCCTTTCCTTGGTCTGGCTATGTATGTCTGTCCCCTCTATTTGCTTATTTTTTCTTTTCATTTCTTTTTTCGATTTTAAAATTTTTATCATATGGTTTTTGTTGTTGTTTTGTTCTTAGCCTCATGCCCGGCATGCATAGGTAGGCAGGCACATTATACCGGTTGCGTCTTGTTTGTTGTGTTTTTTTGTTTTGTTTTTCGTTTTATTTGTGTTTTGTTGATTTTTTGTATGATTTTTTTGTTTCCTGCTCTTTCTTTTCTTTTCATTTCAATTTTATGGTTTTTTCTTTTATACTTTTTATTTTTCTTGCTGTCTTTATTTATTTTTTACTATTACTTTTTGCAGTTTATTTTTCATTTTTCTGTTTTGCTGATTTACATTCTTTTTTTGTTTTTGTTTTGTTTTGCTGCTGCTGCTGCTTTCATTTGTGTTTTGTTCATTTCCCTCTTCTTCTTCTTTTTCTTCTTCTTCGGTTGTTCGGTTGCTATTCTCTTCTCTTTATTTTTTGCAGTTTGGTGGCTGCTCTTCCTCTACTGATTCCAATGTCTGCCTGCCTGTTTGCTGCTTGCTTCAGCAACATCGCCATCACCATCGCTACGTGCTGTATGCCCCACTAATTTCATCATCGCCTTCATCATCATCATCATCATCATTACCGGTGTATGGCTTGATGAGGCATGGATGGCATGGTGTGGTGTTGGTTAGGTTTTGCTTTAATACTTCTCTGTGTGTGCATAATTTTTGTTGCTGTTATTTGTGTAGTACAATATTCTCTGTTTGCCCGTTTTGCCTGATTCTCCTCTTGTTGTGTACTTTTTGTTGTTGCTGTGTCTCGTCTCATGTCTCATTTCGTACATTCTCGTTTCGTTTATTTCGTCTCATTTCGCTTTTTGGAATCTGAGCAGCAAACTTTTTTTTCCTTTCCCTCTATTTCTTCCTCTGTTTTTGTTTCTTTTTTATATTTTTTTTTTTTATTTTTGTCTTCTTTGGCCGTAGTTCTTGTTATGTGTGCTGTTGTTTTTGTTGTTGTTGGTTTTGTTGTTGTTGCTGCTGCTGCGATGACGACGATGGCGACGACGATGAGAGACGGGGCTTTAGATTGTTGTTGAATTTCTCTATTTTCCCCAATCATGTTGTGCCTTTTCAATTTCAATTCTTATATTCTCGCAGCTCTCTACTTTAGTTATTCGCCGATAATTGATGTCAAAGGACGCGTTACGACGACGGAATACGGCGCGTATAATTAACGCCATTTTATCAGGATAAAATCCAAAGAGAGCCAGCAAACATACATAGAGAAAGATAGGGGAGAGAGATAGAGACCGAGAGAGTAACTCTAAAACAAACCGTTAGTTGTGATTGAGTGTCCGTTCGCTAGCGCTCTCTTTTCATTGTTTGCTCAGAGTACTAGTTAGTTTTTTGTAATCAAACATTTTTTTTGAGGCTGGCAATGCCGAAAGAAGATCCATTTGTAAATCGAGCGCAATTGTTAAAAGCCATCAAGAAGTATCCGGAAATATGGGATTCAAATAATAAGCTGCACATGTGCCGAAGCGTTACGTCGCCCATGTGGAATGAGATAGCCGAACAGTTTGGAGGGCATGTGCCAACTGGTATGTATAGCTAAACTAACTCTCTTTAAATACAAATACTCACATTGTCTCTCATACCTACTCACACTCTTTCATACTTACTTTTCACAATTCTCTCTTTCTCTTCTTCTTCTTCTCTTTTCTTTTCAACCAATCACAGTTAAGCTGCAATCAATATGGAGCCAAATGAAATATCACTATCACAATCTTGTACATCGGCAAATATTACATAAGGAACGCTTCACTACCAAGTGGGAACACTTTGAGCCTATGTCGTTTATGTACAATATAACGGTAGCGAAAATTGTTGGAGCTGCTAATAATGGAGAGCAGCAATCAGCCGCTTCTGCTGCTGCTGCATCTCCACCGCAACAGTTACAACATCAACATCAACAACATTCACCTACACTATTAAGTTCACCGGTTGCGGTAATACCACAGCAACAACAACAAATATCACCTTTAACATTACCACTTCCTTTGCCGTTACCATTACCGCAACCACAAGGTCGCGGACGTCCTAGCGGTAGTTTTACTTGGTTACCCGCAGCACCACATGCTATCATGGCAGCATCCACACCTATACCACCACCATTGCAGCATAATGAGATCAGCATTGAGACTTCTCCATTTACCGGTGTCTTTACCGGTCTCGTACCACCTGCTGCTATCACCGTTGAGACAACAACCACGCCTATGCGTAAACCGGGACGTCCTGGTTCATTGAATAATAGCATGCGTGGTCGTATTATTGATGTTATTAAAGCGCATCCAGTGCTGTGGGCTGGGCGGCAGCGTGAACAACGTCAGGGGCAAAATCGTACGTCGTCGGTTTGGAAGGAAGTCGCCGCGGAACTGGGATTAACACCAAGTAAGTACCGAATTTGGATAACATACTAAATCAAGTACCCGGGTTATATTTATGTAGAAGTTAGAAATGATTTGGTTAGCGAGGTTGCGGGTTTAGAATCCAAAATATTGTTGACTCTGAACTCTAAAGTTTGAGAACACCTCTCTTTTTATTACCAGACTCTGAGGACATTACCCTAAATGGGTTTCTAGTTTTAGAATTTTGAGCAGCTAACCATGATTTTACAGTACAATGAACTGATCTAAAGTTTAATACCACTACTTTAGTTTTAAGACCGTCCGGATAGTCAGAGGCTATAAGAGGTAGTCAGGAGTAGTCAAAAGCAATGAGGGTCTAACTCCCCCACAGGTAATCAGAGTTAATACAAGTAAGTTTCATTCAAAAGCAGTTTTAATTAGTCTGAGGTTACTAAGAAGCAATCGGAGAGAAATAAGTAGAATGGTTTGGAGTCAGTTTGAGGCAATCAGAGTCTGTTTGAGATAATCAGAAGCAGTTGGAAACAAAAGGGAGAAAAATGGCAATAAGAGGTGGCCAAGGGTAGATAAAAGCCATCATAGACCGGAAGAAGCGAAAAGAGCTAGACACTGACTATCAGAAGCAGTTGAAGGCCTTCGAAGTTTGTTATCGATAGCAGATGAAAGTAAAACAGAGAAAGTTAGAGGTAATTAGAAGCGGTTAGAAGAAATATGCGCTAGCCAGAGGGTAGCCAAAGCACTAAACAGCAGTTCGGGGCAACAAGATTCGTTCAGTGACAATTTGAGTCTTTGTAGGAATCTGTCTCTTATAACAAATCACTGTCAGTAGTTATAAATAGTTAAAGGTATTCCGGGACATTCGATCCAAACAATCAGAAACAGCCTGAGGCCGTCAGAGTTGGTTCGCGACCACAAAAGATCGTTGATAACAATAAAACATAGCCAGATGTACAAAGAAACGGTTAAGAATACTAAGAAGTAGCCACAGAGTAGATAAAACCAATCAAAAATCGTCAGAACCATCACGAAGTTGTCAAAACCAACAGAGGATGATCAAAACTAGACAGAAGCAATTAGAGACAGTAGAAATCAGTCAGATGCAGTTAGAAACTATCAAAAAAAGTTAGAGAAGTTAAGGTCCCTTCCCAGGGACTCGACCATAAGACTATTTAGCCATATTTTTTAATAAAAGCCATTTAGATACAGTTTGAGGTTGTCTGGGAATCTATGAGGCCACAACTCACAGTTGAAGGCAATTAAGTGGAGCCTGAGACAGTCAGAAGTTTGATATAACCAATGGTAACCGAGGCTAATTTATTGCAGCTTATGTCTGCCTAAAACAAGGACTAAACTCTAAAGGAGATTGTGAGAGGCAACTAGAAGTAGTTGAAAACAATTAATGGTAGACAGGGGTAGAAAATAGCAAAAAAAAAAACAAAATGGAAGTGGAGCCTGAGAGAGTCAGAAGTTTGATATAACCAATGGTAACCGAGGCTAATTTATTGCAGCTTATGTCTGCCTAAAACAAGGACTAAACTCTAAAGGAGATTGTGAGAGGCAACTAGAAGTAGTTGAAAGCAATTAATGGTAGACAGGGGTAGAAAATAGCAAAAAAAAAAAAAAAAATGGAATTAAAGGCAGTCTTAGGCAATAAGACTTTTGCAGAAGCAGTTTAGGCCCGACTTAGAGTCTGTCCGAGACAACAGTATAAACTCAAACGTAACAAAATATCGTCAAGGGTTTTTTTAAAAGCACGAAAAGCCGAAGTCAGTGCAAGACTTTCACTCGCTAAACATCTCCTTTCGTCTGACGGAAAGCTCTTCCCGGAACCATCGTTAAGTATTTCGTCGGGAGGCCGTCTAGAGCATTAATGCTCAATCGTCTGTTTTTGCCGGTCTATTTCGTTACCGTCCGCTGCGGTGTAGGGTCACTGATAACCTCGTTGCTACATTCCACGCTTAAAAACTGCTACTTTCCAGTCGCCAACTTCGATTAACCGTGAGAGTCATTATTGGTCTGACAGCGCGGTGAAGAGACGGCTGGAAGAAGCGCGAGAACAAGTTTTTATAGGCAGAAGATTGCGCCTTACAATTTTTATCTTACTGGTAATAATCTTTACAAAATTAGTGGCACTTTATACTTCAGCTTCGATCATTTTGGAGAGACAGGCGTGGTCCAATTTCAGCTTGAAGCACTGTTTCGCATAAACGCGAGAGACAACTGAATCTCCTTGGCGTTTATTCTTCTTTCGGGCTGCGACTTATTGCTTCAACCGATTTCGTAAGACGGCATTGTCTCATTGCAGACTACAGCGGTGCCATTCATCAGGATGGGTAACTATTCATTGTTAAGCAGTACTTTTTACTACTTCTTTATACGGCGCTGTGGCATTTTGGTCACGCCCTCCACTACTGTGTGGCATTTTAGGTCTGCCTCTTACAAGCATATCTTACCGCGGGAATATTCTAGACCTTTTCCTGCAGGGGCAAGGGTATAAATAAGAGACTGTCCGAAACAAACACAAACAATCAGAGGTAAGCTGAGGCAATGAAAGTCATTCAGAAGTAGACTAAGCTAACTAGAGTTTATCCGAGAGAAGGCTTATAGCATCAGAGAAGCAGAATCAGAAGTAGTTTGAAGCCATCAGATACTGTCTGAGAGAAAAGGAAGAATTTGAAGGGTGAGTAATCGGAAAATGGGTTCCGGGACACTCAGGAATCTCAGAAAATGAATCTGCTGACCTCCTGGCCAGAAAGGGTTAGGAGCCCAGAACCGGTACTCTCTTTGTCGTATACAGCCATCAAGACTACCATTAACGATCACTTTGATCCACAATTGTAAACGGAAGGAACTGAGGGGCTTTAAACAAACAAAGGCCATGTTACCTGTTATCTCGAAGCGTCTAACAGACTTTCTGTTATCACTGAACAGAACGAGCGTAGGTAGCTGGTGAAACTACACAGGTCACTTCTCTTTGGCCAAATATTGGAATATGATTGGCCTCGGAGCTAGCGCCTTCTGTAGTTCGGTGGAAGAATGTAAAGTGACGGCTGGGCACTTTCTTAGTGTCTGCCCCGTTTTCTGTCGGACCAGAGTTTGCATATTAGGCACTGAAATGTCGAGAGACGAACACCTGAGCTCTTTGACACCACAGTTGGAGCCAAAGCTGCAATCTGTCAGAGATACCAAGAAGAAGCCAGAGATATTTAGAGATATGTTGAAATCATCAGAGTCTCAAAAAGATAGTCTGAGGTAATCAAAAGCAACAACAAATTACCAACGGTTTATGGAAGTAACCACAGACAGTCCGACCAAGGAATTAAATGTCATTAAAAGCTATCAGAAGCAGGCGGAAGTAAAAAAACAACCATTCAAAGTCAAGGCAAGAAGCAATCAACTGAACTGGTATTTCAGGACGTCTAATCCCAAATTTTTAATTTAGAATATATCGTAACTCAGACACTATAGCTATATATTTGGGCACTTCGATTAGGTTAAATGGCGAAATTACTTAGAAATTACTAGGCCTTTGGAAAATATATTATATACCTATAAATTTTTCTCCACCCAGGTTTAATACAAACTCGCTGGTCCATTATCAAACAACGCTATGTTGATGAGCTCCAAAAAGAGCGACACTCGCACTACACGCAACAAATATTCCATTCGTCTTGGGAACATTTCGAGCGTATGTCATTCATGCGAGATATTCTGTTAAAAAAAGTCGATGAACGTGAACAAACACGCGAACATATACAGGAAATTGTTAGTGAACAGCAGCAGCAACATCAGCTGCAAACGCAACAACAACATCAGCAACAGCAGCATATGCGATATGCTCGTAATGTTGTTACTATGGGTGGACCACAACCGCCACACGATATTGGTGGTAATGGTGTTGATGGAGTTGGTGGGATCATCTCATCCCATCTGACCGTATGCGATGATGGGAATGGTGGTGTCGGTGGTGATGTTGTCGGTATGATACCAATGCATAGTGTTGGACGAAGACGTGTCAAAACGGAAAATGATTTGGAATGGGATCCATTTGAGATGATATTACATGTGCATGGCACAGAACCGGCAGCTAATTAAAAGTAATTAATTAAACTACGGTATAACGAAAACGAAAAATTTCAACCGAAAATGATTCAAACTATAGTAGTAGTAGTACATTTCACATACATACATACATACATATGTGTATAGTAGAAGAAAAAGATGAAGACGAAGTAGAACTTGAAGCTGTAGAAGACTGATAAAATATTTACTCGCCGATTTATTTAATAAATCAATGCTGACTGATGATGACTTTTTTTGATATTAATTTTCAAATTAAAAAAAAAAAAATAAATTAATAAATAAAATAAAAGAAAAATTCTTTGTATTGTATATTTTAACTATCATACTTATGTATCTATTCTAAATATTCGATTAAAAATAAAAATAATAAAAAAATTAAATGGTACTTAAAGTGAAAATTGTTTTCGTTGGTTTTTAGTGAGAGCGTTTCTCGTGATCACAGTTTGCCGTTATCAATTCCCAGAAAACTCACAAACGAGATTCAACGGTTACAATTTTTGGCGAACTCTCGACGAACTTGCAGACGAGACTCAGAGCTTCTTCGCATATGAGTCTGTTTACTTGAGCTTGGAAGAAGCTGACGTTGTAAAATCGCGGCAATTTATTTCCGAAAATCGCGGTCTGTGAGCCAAACTCACAGAAGACTTCGCTCAATTTACTGTGCACTTTATCGTCCACCTGAGTATTTTATACGCAGAACTATGGAATTTTCACCCAGAGCGAGCTCGTACCGTGCGTACGCCCGAAACTTTGGCTGCAATGGACGTCAGTGTGACCGAAGATCGAACTCTGTTGATTCGACGCCTCGCGCAAGAAATGAATCTTTGCCCAAAAATTTACGGAAAGACCTTGGCCTAAGGCCATATAAGATTCAATAGAGCTGGGTTACCATCCAATTACGGCTTTAAATCCATATTTGGAGCGATGAAAATCCACACGAAATCTTCCCGACTCCATTGCATTCGCAAAGAGTGACGGTTTGGCGCAGTTTGTATGCCGAAAATACCTTCAGATCGTACTTCTTCAAAGATAATGACGGTGCTGACGTTACCGTCAATGGGGTGTTCTATCTATGTTGCAAGGTCAGGTTCTGCCTTGTGTCATTACTCATGATCTGGAGAACCATTGGTTTCAAAAGGTCGATATTACGTGCCACACAACATCTCAAACAATCTACGTAATGAAGAAAATGTCCGACGGTTGCATTTTGTTCATTCATTCATTCATGCGATGTAACACCGCTGGATTTTTTCTCTTGTGGCCACTCAAAGGTACTAGTCTATGCTTATAATTCAGAAACAATTGAGCACCTGGAGTACATTACATGTGCTATTGGCGAAATACAGACCAATGTTCTTGAGCGGGTGATAAAAAACTGGACTGACAGGTCGGTCTTTTTGAAAAGGAACCGCGGTGGCCAGCAATCATTTTCAAATATTAAATACCATGAAATTTCTGAGCTAATAAAATCATTTTTATGGTACTTTAGTCAAATTTTGTCTGTTTCTTTGCAACAACATCTTGAAAGAAACTGATTTAGAATTTTTGGCGAACTCTGTGTTAATTTCGCATTAGATTTGGTTCATTTAGAAGGAGGTATTATTACAGCCTTCGTAATTCAGATAATCCCCTATAAGATTTCCATTAAATTGCAATCCGGTAATATTCGAACTAAGGAATTTGTGCCCCTAAATCTCCCCATATTCCCAAGAAACTGACTTGGTATTTTTGTCGAACTCTTAAAATCGAGCTCCTAACAACAGGAGAACGGGATTTGAAAGGAAAATTAAATGAGAGGCTGAGAGGAAAAGTCGTATAACTTCTACGTTCAGAAAAAAGTGGAATAATTTTACTTAAGAGCAAAAGCAAAACGAAATATGTTCAGAGCAAAAGAGAAACGAAATATGTTCAGAGCAAAAGTGAAACGAAATATGTTCAGAGCGAAAACGGAATAAAAAACTATGCTGATCTTGCTCTGAAAGAATTGTTATACCATTTTTCTCTTACTTTTAAAGCGTTTTATTTTCACTTTAAACCGTATTACTTATGCCATTCTTGCACTGACACTCTAAATTATTTCACTTTTGCTCTTATATAAATTTTAGCCCGCTTTTCCTCTCAGCCTCTCAAATCTTCTTCATGTTCTAAGAAAATATGTGGAATTTTTGTCAAACTTTCGGTTGATTTTGTATGCGACTCGGTTCATTTCGTTTCAATTCTAAAGCATAGTTTTCTTATCTCAATCAAATTATTTTCCATTAGCTTATCATTGAATTTATGTCAAGCCAGTGCTGAGCTGGGTTGCTGACACACAAGAGGAAGTCCAGCTTTCCAGGAAATTGATTTAGAGTGTTTGGTTAACTCAGTTGATCTCAGTTTGTCGATAACAAAAACATTGGCTTAGACAATAAGCACATCGAGGACGTCATGGGTAAACATGGTCTTGGCAAATTATGGTGAGCTCCTCATTGACTTCTGCAATGCACAACAGATTGTAATCGGTAGCTCTCTTTTCATTTACGAAAATACCACTAAGTGACTTGGAGATCCAATTACATCTTCACAGAGAACAGATCGATCACATATGAGTTAGTCGGCAGCCTCTTGAATGTTCGCTCAATGAGATGCACTAACGTTGGGAATGAACATTTTCCCGCCATCGCCAACATCGGACTTGGAGTTATGGCTTACCGGTAGAGGAATCTGTATACGCGTAGTCGATTCGGCGTGGGTCAACCAACGGTCCAGCGAAACGCTGCTACCTTTATTAGTCATATCTGCGAAAACAGCACAGCTCCCAACCGCTTGCAATCAACTATCGATATTGAAGAAACATGGTCGCTTTTGAAATAGCTTTAAAACAACGATTTCAGTTTACTCAGTTTAAAACGGAAAAAGAATTCCAACTGGATTAGTGATCCATCCTGAAGTTAATTGATGACCGTCGCGCTGCAAAATCTATTCGAGATAGAATAGAAACTCTGAATACCAAATCGCGTCTTGATTAAAGCTATCGCAACCTCTAAGTAAAACAGAAATGTCGTAATGAGAAACGGAATGAGTCTGACAAATTGGCTGCTCCAGCAGAAGAGGCTGCCTTAAAACCAAATCTTAAAGAGCTCTACAACATCTCAAAAAACCTATCTGATAAGTTCACAAATAATAACACACACCCTATCAAGGGCAAAACTGGGACTTTACTTATCCCCAGCTTCTCACAAATATCAATATGGCACGAGCACTTCATTGAAGATCCCAACTCAAGCACGCTGATCCGTGATGATCAATCACACTCTAGCAACTGTTCGGCTGACCAATGCTCATCCGAAACACTCCATGCACAATCACCAGACTTCGAAAAAATTATTTTAGCTATCAAGCAGCTTAAATCCAGTAAATCTACAGACAATATCCCTGCTGAAACTTTTGAAGTTGAATCCGAGTTTTTGGCATGCTTTTTGCTCCCTCTATTTGATAGAATATTGAAGAAGAGAAGCTTCCAGCTGACTGGCTTGTAGATATCCTATTAAGATCCCAAAAAAGGGTGATATGTCCATCTGCAAAATCTAAAGGCGCTTATTGCTTATAAGCATACAATCGAAAATCCTGGCAAAAGTGGTTTTAAATAGAATACAAGCCAGACTTGAGAAGATCCTCCGTCAGCAACAAGCCGTCTTCCGTACAAACCGGTTATATGTGGACCATATTGTGACACTTAGCATCATCTTAGAGCAAGCTAATGAATAGCAATCGTCTCTTCACATGAGTTTTGTCGACTCCCCACAGCTTTTGCCATTATATACAGAGATCACTTATGGAATTCGCTAGCTGCGAGAAACATTTTACACAAACTGTTTAATATCATCCGAGCGCACGACGAAGGGCTTGAATGCCGCGTGCTGCACAGCAACCAACTCTCGGTCAAACAGGGATTCATACGGTCCCCGCTACTATGTCAAATAACCTTAGACGACATTCTGAATGATGATTTCACTGAAAAATATGGACAGACACTGAAAAATATGTGACTCTTGGGAAACTGGCGTACGTGGACGACATCACGCTTTTATCGGTAAAAAAAAATCAGACATGCAAACTAAACTTGATCGTTTAAACCAGAGACCAGAGAGATTTATATTGAGTTAAGGAATTCGAAATGAGTTGCCGTAGATATGTAACGCATTGGGTACCTCGCTAGATTCCCACATCAGGGCGATTTCTCGAGTCTATGGTTAATCCATTGCCAACATTCATTAAATAGTTACCGAGTTCGCTAACGGACCGTGAGATTGCGGAAAGAGTGGAAATATTAGGTCATTTCGTTCTATTGAAAATTTGTTTGATTCAGTCGAAACTTAGTCATTCCATCGTGGCTAAGATATTTCTTGAGTGGAATCGATTTTATACCATAAGCCACTCTCTTGGGACTGGCATCAGACTAATCGCAATTATATCGGAAAATTCTGTATCGGAATCAATCTAGAATCCGTGATTTCGTACTTGGTTTCGATTTATGAAATACGACAGCGCCTTGGTAGCATGTAATAGGTCCAGCTTAAATCGATTCAACTTTCATTGAGAACGACAAACGACGTTGCTCCAGGAGTCAATTGAGCTAAGAACATAATTTTCTGCATTCAGCTTTATCGCACGGTTTTAAATTCGGTATAGAAACTTTCATTGGGAGGATTGCGCAGAAAGAATTTCAGATGATAAATTTTTGGGCTATTTTGAGGTAGTAAAAGAAAAATTATAAATCAAGCCCTTGCCAGAAATCGAACCCAATACCTTTAGTAGTACCCTGCTTCCAGAGAACTGAGGCGGCAATAAATTCATCATTCATCACTTGTAATAACCTGAACTTGCTTAAATGGTAATTAAAAGCATCCTGGGAGGAAAAGCCCGCAAATTTGCGAGAAATTTATTTAAAACTTTCGTTTCGGAGGCTCATTGACCTATCGAAGAAAAAATGGAACTTTATGCTAACATATTTGACGTAAGGGATTCTTCAATCACCATCGATCGAACGTCACACTGATTTCCCCGAGGCTGTAACCTCAAGTTGTAAGAAAGAGATTGAAGATACAACTTGACAAGAACAAACATTTTCTGAACAAAAGCTTGAAAATTTACCGCCCTAGTACCAGTTCAATTACCATTTGATCGTTGTTATCATAAATTACAGCGCCTAGATACTTTAATATCACGAATAGCTTAAGAGCAAAATAATGGCCCAACTGAAACAGGTTTAGCGTGGAGTAACGCGTCTGTCTGTGGCGATCTTTTCAGCTTGAGATTTTTGCCCAGGTTTGGGTTGCTAGTTATCGTCGCAAAGCCAAGGTAAACGAATTTTTTTAATAGATGCGTCAAAACATAAAACCGATGTCCTTCCCGTGATTTAACCACGCTCAATCTGATTTACAATTCCTTTACTTTTTTGATTCATACCACAATTTGTTTTTATATATGGTTTAACAAAAACGATTCTGAATGAATTCAATACAAATGCACGGCACGAGTACACAGTTAAATATCGTTAAATCTAAACCAAAATATCACGTGTCAATAAAGTGTGAACCAGTGTTTAGAGCTTTTCTTTTTCATATCACATATTCGTCGATTTTTTTTTTTATCACTGCTGTCGCTAATTTAAATTCTTGTATAACTTGATTACTTTATCCTTGCGTGGCGTGTGTATAGAGAGTACAATATAAAAGCAACAAAAACAACAAGAGAAAAAACTAATTCGTGTGATTTTTTGATTTGTAACACGCCACATGCCGCATATACGATAAATTTATGCTAAAGCCAACGTTGTTGCCGTATTCACTCACACACCTGCCTCGTGTAAACGCACCTCTTTTTGCGGAGCGAGTAGCGCGTGGTAAGTAATAGAAGAAGTACATACATACGTAGTAGAAACAGAAGTTATTTCAAGCGTCACAAATTCAAAATTCACAACACGCTCATCACGTAGCAAAGTTTTGTCAAAATCTGCTGCGCTTATAAATCAGCTTCAGTTCAGCTTCCTGGCACAGCCAGGCAGGCAGCAGGCAGGCAAAATCAGGCGGAAGAGCGAGTTAGTAAAATGCGAAAGGATTGTGCCAAGTTAAGTTAACCCAATGTTGTGACTCCTACTGACTGCTACTATTGCCTTTCCCATTTCCATCGCCATCAAAAATAAATGTAGTTTGATGTCGAATTTACCGCATTTTACATACGCGTTAGATTGCCAAAATATTTCACGTTTATTTACGTATTTTTATTTTGGCTTCATTGCGTATGTGTTTACTTTACACTCAACGTGAAATGTTGAGAAAATCTCAAGTTGCTGATCTTGGAAATATTTAGAGAATGCGATTTGCCTTAGTAGCCGCTAACCCAGGAATGACTATAGATGTCGACTACAAACTTGGAAAGCTGAGCTTCTCTTTCATCCAACTGTAGCTGAGTAATTATATCGGGCCATATTTGGTAGGGGAGGAAAAGGGAAAGAAAAAGGGAAAGGGAAGGGGAAAGTTAAAGGGAAAGGAAAAAGGAAAAAGGAAAAAGGAAAAAGGAAAAAGGAAAAAGGAAAAAGGAAAAAGGAAAAAGGAAAAAGGAAAAAGGAAAAAGGAAAAAGGAAAAAGGAAAAAGGAAAAAGGAAAAAGGAAAAAGGAAAAAGGAAAAAGGAAAAAGGAAAAAGGAAAATGGAAAATGGAAAATGGAAAAAGGAAAAGGGAAAATAAAAGGGAAAGGAAAAATAAAAAAGGAAAAGGGAAAGGAAAAAAGAAAAAGGAAAACGGAAATAGGTAGTGACAGATGCGAATCATTAACAAGAAAATTCGGAAAATTCCCTTTTTGAGCCGAGCCAGAGTTAGATATTCCCAGAAATTTAGACAACGCTCTGTTTTATATACAGTCCTATATCGTTTAGGTGATACCTGAGGAGATTTCATTTACTATAAGAGATGGTGAAAAGAACGACAAACACCTTCGCTTGCTTGAGACCTGAAATTATATTCAAATACTCGAGCCATTTCATTTTAGCCTACGATAGTTTTCGAAAAAATTCTGTCGAGTCTGTAGAAGGGATAGGGGCTAGTGCACATAGTCGATGAACCTTTTTCAGCTAGTTTATCGGCAACCTCATTACCAGCAATGTTACTGCGACCAGGCAAACTTTTGGATACACAATCAGAACATCCTTTCACCCGTTTCCTAAAAAAGCTCCGTGAAGAGAGTGCCAAGGGGGCCGCTTAGTTGTCAGAAAAATTAAGATAGCTGCATCTTTTAAACCTTTATGAAGTTTTGTAATTGCACTGGTCTCAATTGCATACTTTTTGGCTGTGAAAAATACTATTCCAAATATACAGTGAAATTTATATTCCAGTGTTGAGCCCAGAGTGGCCAGGTTGGGCGATTTATCGCCTGTTGGGCGCTTTTTTTAAGAGGAATATCTTGATATCTTGCCCTTGCGCAATTCTAAGATAAATTTAATATCAAAGTAATATCAGGCCATAAGAGCCAAGAGACAGGAGGTGAAGTATGGTTTTAATTTATTACCAAGTATACTTAATTTTTTTTTAATGGGTAGATGGTATTTTCTATTTGTATGCTAAGGTAAATTTGCCTAAACTGCATACATACATACATACTAACATAGTACAAGTTAAGCATTTATCAACGCCACGTACGGATACCAAAAAGGAAAGTTTTCACTACCAAGCAAAAAGAAAAAAGAAAGAAACCAAGAAAGAAAAACTAGAAACTTTTCAAGCTGACAAAGTACTTACTTGTGTTCGTTCACTCGTCGTTGTTCGTGGTTCGTTGTACGTTCTTCTTGCTACTTCCGTGTGCGTACTCATACCTTAGCTACCTCCTTTACTGTTCACTGCTCCTCTAGAACGTTTCCATTTACTATATCACTTCGTTTTGTTCTTCTGCCTACACTTCTTTGGAAGACTTGTAAAAGACTTGAGGCAATATGATGTGCGTATGTGCTTTTCTCAGTTATATACATAGAAAACTTAGCAATACACACATGTATAAACATATTTGTTTACCTAGATGTGAGTGTATGTGTCAGAACGCTTTATGTGAAATGTTGCACATTTTAGCTAGAAGAAAAAGAGGAAAAGATTCCTTAAGAATGGCACAAAAAAAAAAAGAAGTTGTCCTCACCATATCAGGAAAAAGATACACAAAAAAAAAAAAAAAAAAAAAAAAATAGTTTTAAATTTTCTTTTGGCTGTTTTTGCCCATGGAGTTTATAACAATTTCTAGTTGGATTTGCAGCTCTTACATAGTACGAGATAATACTGTGTAGTATCCATACAATTACATACACTCATTCACTCATTCATTCCTTCATTCATATGTAGCTTATATTGTTGTAATGACAGCAATAGCAGGCAGGCAGAAATAGCAACAACAAAAACAACAGGCACCAACGACGAAACTCTAACAATCTTTGCCTTTGGCCGTTAGCGCAAAGCAATCAACGAAAAAATAGTTGGAAAAAAAGCATCAAATAATAAAAACGTTTAAACCTGTTTTTCAATATATTTCGCCCAAAATGAACTTTGCTGATACATAGTTATAGAAATATATGTAAAAATGTATCTATTTTTTATTTTGTTTGTTTTTTTTTTTTTGCATCCTGAAAAAAGTAGTATGTGTATGTGTGTGTGTGTGTGCCGAAGTTTTGAAACTTCACTTATATGAAATTAGAAAAGTAGAAGCGGAAAATTTTGGTTGTATTGCCTTTGTATTGGCTTGTATGAAACCCAGTGGGTCAAAGCAACGACTCACCCTAGAAATTGCAAGGGCATACCAACGAAAGTGATTAAGTAGTTTAACAAAAAAGTTGATTACTTAATTCGGTTGTGGCCGAACTTCAAAAACCACATGCAACGACAAAAAAAAAAAAAAAATTTTATGATATGTAGGCGTGGTCATTATCTGATTTGAATATTTTATTTATCAGCTTAACTAACTAACTATACCGAATTCATGTCAAAATTTCCTTTGGTTTTGCCCTTTCAAAATTCCACTTGTATGAGAAGTAGGCGTGGTTGCTCACCTATGTTAGACATTTTCACAGCAGTTGAGCAGTTAAAAGCTACTACAACCAAATAAGTATGTCGAATTGGAAGTAATATAGATATACATACCACCAGTTGTCACTACATTACAAGGCAAGATGAAAACCGCCCAAGAAGGATTCACGTGGATCAAAGTAGGCGGAATCTACTCTTTTAGCTGCTACGTAACGCCTAGTATGAGCGTGGAAGCTTTTGAGACCATGATGACAGCATTTGAGGAAGAAACACGCGGAAAGCATCCACCTCTTATCGGCGGGGACTTTAATGCATGGTCCACAGCATGAGAATCAGGTGCCCTTAGAGCTGGAGCTCATTTAATAGCACCAAAGGGCAGAGGTAGGTCCATAAAAGGCCTCACCTTTGCGCACAAAGTAGTTGCGAGCTCTGTCAAATGGAGCGTAAGCAACATGTATACGCATAGCGATGGTCACAAAGCCATCATCATCGATGTGGACAACAAGGTGGCTCCCCTCGCAGTCCGAATACAGAAGACGCAGCAAAATGGATGGAAGAGGCAAGCGTTCGACGAGGGCACCGACACGTTCAACATAACTTGGAGTGACTCAATATTCCAAGCCGAAGCAGCTGCAGATATGGCAGCGTATACCACCGCAGCACATTCCAAGGCATGCGATGCTGCGATACTTCGAAGACGTGCAATCCTAATCAGGAAATTGGTATACTGATGGAATGAGGAGCAGCCAGGAAGAAATACCATCAAACACGCATGAAAGCACAAAGGACTCGCTCTCTTCCCCCATTGGAATTCATACAGCTCGATTACAAAGTCTGAAGAATTGAGCTCAAGAAGACCATCAGAGCCAGCAAGAACACCTGTTTTAAACAGTTACGCGATAGCGCAGAAATCGATCCTTGGGTGTTAGCGTATAGGATGCTTATGAGGAAGGTCAGAGGCCCAAGGGCCCACAGCCCACCTGCTTCACACTGATGCGAAAAGTGGCAACCACTCTCTTCCCTCCCCCTCCCTCCCACGAAAAACTTGCTCTACAACGTCATTAGTACGTGCAAGCAGCACAGGTCACCGCCAGCGAGGTGCTAGCAACGCTACGAAGGATTGCGAAAAACACGGCCCTAGGACTGGATGGCATCCACAACGTTGCGCTCAAGACAGCAATCAAAGCTACACCGGAGGTGTTTGCAAAGCTTTTCGACGTATGCTTGAAGGAAGAAGTTTTCCCAGATCCTTGAAAGCGACAGCGGTTTGTCCTACTACTAAAACTAAAGAAGCCGCAGGATGAACCAGCATCGTACAGCGCGTTATGCTTGCTGGATACATAGGGACAAATTCCAGAAGTGGCTTGAAAGGCCAGGAAGGCTATCAGCATGACAGTTTGGATTAAGCGCACTCCACTGTCGGCGCAATAAAAGCGTTGAAGCCACCAGCGGCAAGCAATAGAGAAACAGCAAAAAGAAGTACTGCACCGAAGTGACGTTCGATATGAAAAATGCCTTCAACTCGGCAAACTGACCTCAGATTATGGGGAGTGCACTGAGAGGATTTGAAGTACCGGAGTACCTGTTGCAAATATTCGTTAACTACTTCGACAACAGCATTTTAATTTACGGTACTGACGACGGCGTGAAACAGTATCGTGTCAAGGGAAGCGTTCAGCAGGGCTCCGTTCTCGGCCCAACGCTATCTAACGCAATGTATGACGGCATCCTCAAATTGGAAATCACAGAGGATATGACGATCATTAGATATGGAGACAACATCGCGATAGTGGCAGTAGCCAAACACCTGGACTCGCTCCGTCATTTGACGGGTGAGAAGATGGCTGTACAACTCGAATCTGGAATTGGCGGAGCAGAAGACGGAAGTCGTGCTATTGAGCACAAGAAAAGCACGTAAACAGCTGGTCATCACATCACCTCCTGTTCACACATCAAGTACTTAGGAGTACTTATAGACTCCACAATGACGTTAAAGGATCACTTGAAAGCTGCTTGTGAAAAATCAGCACGAATAAACAGTGCGTTAACACGCATTATGCCGAACATAAGAAGCCCGCGTAAGGGCAGGTACCGGCTGTCTTGAATGGCTACTACGTCAGTAATCTTGCATGCAGCACCTATCTGTGTAGACGGCAAGAAGACACAAAAGTCGCAAGGATATCCGTGCGACTTTTATGCTCAGTGCTATTTGTGTCATAGCAAGTAAGGTGCCCATCGATCTACTGGCGCCAGAGGTTATATGGTCGTGACACAACCAAAAGCATAAGAGTAGAAGAAAAGCAGTGTACCATCATGGAATGGCAGCGAAGATAGGAAACATCCGAGAAGGGTCGATGGACCAACAATCTCATTACGGACATAAAAGAGTGGATATCACGCAGGCATGGCAAATTGAATTACCACATTACGCAACTGCTTAGTGGCCATGGGTGCTTTAAGCAGTACCTGCATAGGCTCAACATCGGAGAAGAACACCCGTTTTGCCTACGATATCCAAAGGGATGGGAAACCGTGCAGCATCTACTTTTCAAATGCCCCCATTTCAATAAGGACAGAGATGAGCTGGAGAGAACCTTTGAAGAAGCCCCAACGAATAGGAATCTGACGACACAGATATGTAACACAGTGGAAAAATGGATTGCAGCATTCATTCGGATATGTATATAGCACAACGTGCGCATAAAGCCAAGCAAGCGCACGGCAGAAACATAGAGCCAGATACCGTCAAACAACGATATAACCGAACAGAATTGGACAGAAACCATTACTGACGATTGAGCACTAAGCTTGTTACGACCTTCCGACTTAATATCTAACGGTAGTTCCTGTAGGAATATGGAATATCCGTACGGGCGAGAGGTGGCTTTAGTGTAAGAATGTCTCAGACCAGCGTTTACTCAGCATTGGATCTGATTTCTGGCTTAAATTTTGGTTTGCTTTTGGCGTCTTTTTAGTTACAGTTATGGTAAAAATTTTGTATCTGAATTGACTGGATTTTGATATGAGTTTTGGTCTGAATTCGGCTTTTTCGGAATTTTGGTCCAGTGTTTGTTTAATTTGTTGCATGAATTCGGTCTAAAGTTTTCTCTACTTTTGGTTTGTATTTGAGTTAAAATTTTTTGGTGTGAATATTGCCAAATATTTCCACTGGTTTTTGATTTGAATTTTGGTTTGCTTTCGTTCGATATTTGGGGTCCTCTTGGACTAAATTTTGTCTAACTGTTAGTCTGAGTAGTAGTCAAAATTTATGTCTAAACTTTTTTTGAATTTTAATTTGATTTTTCGTCTGAATTTTTTACTGGTTTTGGTTTGGATTCGGTAAGAATTTTAGGTTTTTAGTCTAAGTTCAGACCAAAACTCATTGGCCTTATTTTGAACGATCTTTGTTGGAATTTTGGTCCGATTAGTGATCTGATTATTGTTTTTTTTTTTAATCAAGGTTTTTGGGCTCATTTTGATCAAGATTTTCGATCTGAATTTGGTCTTTGTCTGTGTTTGTATTTCGATCTGAAAAAAAGTGTTTGCATTTTAGTTTGAAATTTGGTAGAAATTTCCGCTTAAATTTCTATCCGATTTTAGTTTGAATTTTGATCTAAGTTTTGATCCAGTAATCTGTATTGATAAAATTTTTGCACTAGTTTTTGGTCTAGGTCTGGGTTTTGGTCGATATTGAGTCGGATTTATCCTTTAATTTAGTAAAATCAGTCCTAACCAAATTCTAAAATCGCCACTGTTTTTAGATGAAATGCCCCACGCATGACCATGGACATACTTAGGTTCAATTCACAGATACCGATTTTTCTTTGAAAATTGTTGACTGTATCGAGCCCGATTCATAGATTACAAAAAAGATTGGACGGTGTATTGGTTTTTCACCCGTTCAAAAAATTATTTGATTCGTACACAACGATTATAATGGCTGACATTTTCATCGGGACTAAGGTAGGGTGCTTGATTTGGCGAGTCAAAAAGCACTTCCACTGTGGGCAGGAATCTAATCCCTTCCAATAGTCGGGGTTCAATGGCTCAGTAAAAATTATTACTGATCCTTTTCAAGCACCCAAGAAGGTTTTCAGAAATACTCTATCGTTTAAAAATTCAACTTCTTCATCGTGCCTATAAATTATAGAAAGGCAAGAGTGATTTTCTTTTCTAATATGGAAAGAAAAACTCATAATTCTGCGAAGAATTTTAGGCTGATCAATTATCTTTGATGTCTGCTTAAGAGAAATTTTGGGCAACTCTTTTTTTTTAAACATCTCGCCTGCTTTAAAGGATAATCTACAGAAACCGTATACTCCCTCATTCTAGAGCATCTATTTTCGAAAGTGGTCTGTGATCTATGCTTATTTGCCGATTGGTTTCTTAAAAGAAGAACTGGTTACTTGCTAACACAGAAGTGCTTCTGAAGGCCTGCGGCAGCGTTTCTTTTTCCCGCTAGGTGCATACACCCATACAAACAAATACTTGAATGTGTGTGTGTTTGTGGTTAAGTGTGTGTATACGTCTAAGGAGATTTTTGTTATAAAGTAGCACCACATACACACATTGCTTGGCAATAAGTAAAAAGAAACTTTCTTTTTAACTACCATTGCTGCTGTTTCAGCTGCTGCTGTTGTTGTTGCAACTATCTGCTACTAGTTACTGTTACTGTGTATTGCTGTCGATGTTGTTGTTTATTGAAAATGCTTTTTTGATGTATTTATTTACTGCTACTATTTTTTTTTTTTTCTTCTTGCTACTTTTGCTTGATTTAAGATAAAACAAACTTTAGTTTACTTTACTTTGGCTTTACTTCTACTAACTGTATGAGACTTGACTTAAGTTGACTTGACTAGTGGAGACTATACTTGAGTAAAGCTATGTATGTATGTATGTATTTGTTGTATAGAACAAAAGTAAGATAAACTAAATTAACTTGGCATTTACCAAGTTGTTTTTCTCTACATTTTATTTCTTCCGCTTATCATTTGTCTAAGATCATTCGTTAGTTTCTTGTTAGTTTGTTAATATTTTTCCATTTAAACTTTAACCATTTCTTTGAGGTTTTCTTATCCTGTTATTTTAATACTTACATTACACAGTTGCTTTAGTGATTTTTAGTTAGATACAAAAAGTCGGTAACTATTTTACTTGTTATCGTAATTCAATTTTAATTAACTTTATTGAGAACGTGTGTATGGGTCTAAGTATGTATGTATATAAGCACATGTGTGTGTGTGTGTGTATGTGTGTGTGTGTGTGTATTTTATATCAGTCCAAAAGGAATATTTAATTTGACCCCACATGTGGCGTCATAGAATTTCATGCTTTGCTTTTATGCCCACTCAATTCAATTATTTAGTTTTATTCATGTAAAAAGTAAAGAGAATTTATATTTATATGCAATAGAAAATTCAAATAACACAAAGAACCATCTATTAAATATTGATAGACTTGAATGTATTAACCCATTAACGGAGCTAAGGCTTTATTTGTTGTTTACCTTAATGTGACACATAAAAATAGGAACAATTGAAAACCATTTCAAAATTTTACGATTCTATGGGATAGCTTTACTAACTTCAGGAATACACAGAATATATGTAGTAGCATTTTGGCTTTTAAGCTTAATGAATTTTATGCCTTGAAGCTAGAGAAACGTAAGGAAGATTTTCATACTTACGGTAGGAAGAGCAGATCATGACTCTGCGAAGAACCTTAGACTAATTGTTTAATTTTCTTTTATTCTGAAAGATCTAGAAAGAGACCTTGACATCCACTTAAGAGAATTTCAGTGCTCGTACGTCAACATACTTACCTTAACCCTTTCAGGACCGTAAAGAAACCAAGAAACTAGAGGAGATATCGCGAAATCAAGTCCGAATACGTATTCTCTGACTCTCATTTCTATTAAATTTTTTTTTCAAATTAACCCGTTTTTACCTTTAAGACTCTAAACTTTCATGGGCTATTGGAGACCTTAAGACCCTCAATAGGAATTGTTAAAAAAATTTTCCGAAATTTTTTTTTTTTTTTTAATATAGAGACACTTAACCCTTTCTTTGCCATAAGAAAATCAGAGGCGATAGATAAAAAATCGAGGCCACATTCGGATTTGTTAATCCCTTTTATATTTTAAAGAGTTTATACAAAGTTTTTATGGAATATCTTAGGGTCATAGGTGACCCACGACAGAACTTGAATCTTCAAAGAATGTGAACAAAAATTTGAAAATATAAGAAATCGTATTTGAGTTAATAGTTTTTCCCACAACGTAATGGAAATTTTAAGTGTTTTAGGCAAAAGTTGTAGAAATTGTGTGCGATTGATAACGTGGTACAAAAAAATCGTAAAATCAATCATTTTTTGCTGAAAACGTTGTAAAAACTCATAAAACGTGTAGAAAACGCAAAAAACCAAAAAAAAAAAAAAATTTCTCATTGTACCTTACCATTTTCTAAAAAATTATAAAATCATCGATATCACAAAAGTTCGACCAGACCCGAAAAAAAATTTTTGTAGATTAGTGATCAACAACGAAAGCAACTCCAGAAAAACCAAATGAGAACTCATACTGTATTGAGTGATGATTGCAAAACAAAAAAAAAAAATCGTTTTAAGGTTGACTTTAACCCTTCTAGTAGTTGATTTAAAAAATAATTAGAATTGATAAATATTTGTGTAAAAGCATAAATCCGATTTCATACCCACCCACCCACCTTCTCCCCCTCCCCCCCCCCCAAAAAAAAAAATTATAATAATGGTATCGTTTTATGAAATGAGAAAGGTTGAATGCCTAAAACTATTTGTTGTTGAATTGAGTTTTTTATCAATTTGTTTTAAGTAATTATATATTTTATATAATAAATAAAAATTCCGGTGCCATATGGCTCCGCTAGACATTACTGGGTTAAGCTAACAACGAAATAAAAGTGAACGATGATAACAAGGATGAAAAAAATTGCAAAAAAATAAATTAAGGAAAAAACAATTTTTTTTTTAAATTTTTAAAGATAAAAAAATTAAAAAAATAGACAATTTTTTTTTGTAATATGAACTGCATTTTTAATTTTTTTTTTTTTTCAATTTCAAATGTTTGATGTCAATACCAAGAAATAATTGTGATGTAGCAGAGTAAAACGAACCACGGACTCGGACTCAGAGACCCCCCCTTTTACCCTAAGTACACTTGCCCCGTCTCTGCGCATTTTTAGCTGTTGAACAGTGTAATCAAATAAAAAAAAAATACTTGAAACCACTGTAAAAATAACATTTTTCGTTTTTTGTCGGCCAAAAAAATTTAAAATTAATGAATGTATAACTGATGTGATGATAATGTTATTTTAACATTAAAAATGTTAAAAAACTAAATTTGAATAATGTACCTTTGATATCAAAAATGTAAGCGAAGAATTAAAACATGAAAATGTAAAAAAAAAAACTCAATAAACGAACTCGTTTTTTCGAAATCTAATTTTATTTGAGTAATAAGTTTTTACTTATAAATAATATGACTGAATTATAAAATTTCAATCTTAAAATATAACCTCAACCCAGCATATTTTCAAAGCAAATTAGAAGTCGCTAAGTCTAATTCATATTTTTTTCTGTGGGACAGTTTAAAATATCAGAAAAAATTTTGATTTTGTTTGATTGTCAATTTTTAATTCAACATTAAAAATATCAACTTAACAGTTTTTAACGTCAAAATAATGCTTTTGTTTTCTGCATTGAAAATAGCATAACAAAATATAAATTTAACATTTTACCTTTTTTTTTTTTTTTTTTTTTTGAAAGTTTTAGCTTATTTGAGAACCTCTTTTTGTTGCTAATTTGAAAAGATATCAACATTTTCAATACACCCTAATACTTTGTATGCATGTATGTATTATATCTGATATCACAAAATACAAAATGATACACTGTTGTTGTTGTTGAATTGTATGAATTTCATTTTATTTAATTTTTTTTTTGTATTTTTTGCTTGCTTTTTGTTGTTGTTGTTCTGGCTGTATATCTTCAACGAGGCTTGCATACATATTTATATTGTTGCTGTTGCTGGCTTTTTTTCGTTGGTGCTGCCTGTTGTTGCATTAAATCCACACCACAACAAACAACAACTCAACCACAACAACAATAACAACATCAGCAGCGCTGGTGGTGATGCTGTTGCTAATGTTGTTGTTGTGTTTGTTGTGCTTACTTTTTTACTTTTATACTTTGTTGATGATTGTGTTTACAGCGCAAAGCCAATTGGGGCACGCTCAAAACGAAAGCAAAAAAAAACCAAAAAGCAAAAAAGCAAAACCAAAAAAACGGGGCACGTTTTAATGCCTCACAAAATACAAGTATAAAAACAGCAACAAAAATATATAAAAAAAATAAAAAAAAATCGAATGAACTTAAATGAAAATGAGTAGAAAAAAAAAAACTAACTACACCCGATATCAGAATCTTTCTGCACAACAACAAAAAAAAAAAAAAGATATACTGTATTCTATACACATGCATATATAAATGAATAAAACGTGATGTATCTATAGGCAAGATGTGGTACAAAATAAAACAACAACCACAACAACAACACCAACTATAATGCACACTACACTATACTAAACGCTAAGCTATAAAGTATACTATCTTGCCACGTAGTTTTTTAGTTGTAATTGTTGTTGTTGTAGCTTGGACGTTCTATCTGTCTGTCTGTCTGTCTGTCTGTCTGTCTGATTGTTGGTCGGTCGGTTAGTCGTTTCGGTTTTTGGTACTGGGTAATGTATCTCTCACTATCTACGACTATCTATCTATATCTTTTTGTACTATGAGTACAAGTATGAATTATTGTGGTCATAGTATCAAATTATTATTATTTTTTTGTTGTTTTTGGTGTATTTTTTTATTGTAGCTCAAAATGCAGTTCATACTTTTGCTTTTTGTTTTGTTGTTGTTGTCTTTCATCTGTAGATTCTTTCTTATTTTTTTATTTATATGCCCATATATTTTTTTTTTTTTTGGTTGATATAAATCGCCTCTGTTTTTTTCTTTTTCTTTTAAATTTATATTTAGTATTCCAAAGATGTTCAACGTGTATGAAGCTGAAAAAAAAGGGTATAAACTCAATTCGATACACTCGCATGTTTTTCGTAGTAAGGGCTTAAATATCCTTTCAATTTTTTTGTTATGGTTCTTCACCTTCTTTTTTTCCTTGTTCCAGATGAATACATTGTTTGAAAAACATGGATATGTTTTCAAAAAAAAAAAAAAACAAAAAACTTATACATATGCCTAAGCCTTGCAAGAAAATGTAAGGCTTATTCTTATACTTCTTCAGATTCTTCTTCATCATCATCATCATCATCTTCATCATCTTCTCATTTTACTAACAATGATTATGCTCACCGATGCTTGGATGACGATGTATGTCATTCAGTTGCTGCTGTTGGTTTGATGTTGATAATGATTGACAAGCATCAACAACATATAAAATATATATGTATGTAGTTATATATATTAAAGTGCATCACGCGAAAAAAGTTGTTGTTGTTTTACCCCTCTAAAAAAAATTTGGTATCTAGTGTCCGACCGAACATTCGGTTTCGGTTACGGTTTCGGCCTAAAATACGGTTTCGGCTAAGTTTCGGTTTCGGCAAAAAATATGGCCGAATATTTGGCCGAAACCGAAACTTTATAAAATTTACTGTAAATTGCATTTCAGTACGCAAAGGACTGTTTTTATTTTTAGCATATAACATAAAGTTATTCAATTTTAAATCTTAAAATAGAAATGTGAATTTCATTTGTACCTATACCCCAAATTGTATTTTTTCTAGTGCCTTTAATATGTATTTTCTTTATTGTTAAAATAATATTTTTATTATTTTATATATACATATATAAGTATGTATATTAGGGCGTACCAATTTGTATGGATGAATTTTTTTCGGAGTACCGACAGAAGAATTCCATATCCTATGACAAAAGAAATGGAGCTTACCCCCCGTAAAATTCGTAGAAGTTAAAGTAATATTAAAAGTAACTATCGATTTTCATTCAAACAACTACAGTGCGTAGTACTGAAACTTCTTCGAATTTTACGGGGGGTAGGATCCATTTTTTTGCCATACTTTCTTCGGCAAAGTTGATCAGAATCGAATATAGAATTTTTCTGTCAACGTATTTTTAAAAAATAAAAAATTGGTACGCCCGAATGTACATGGATTTTTTTCTTTTTTTGAGTTTTAATTAAAAAAAAAATTAAAATGATTTGAATTTCGTTTTTAACATATCAGTGGTCACAAGCAATAACAACACAACTCTAGTTTTGTCGAATTCGAGTTATTATCATCATCCGTTTTCATATTGTGTCAGAAATTTATGACTACCGGTTCAGTGGTTAACGAGATATTAGTGCGGTAAAATAGCACAACTCAACCTGATTACTCTTAGCACTTGAACCTTTGAAGTGCTCTCCTGTAAAATACAAAAAACACACTTAAGCTGTTATGCCTTCTGACCACAGATATATACATATATATTAAAAAGTTTCGGTATCGGTTTCGTTTTTGGCCGAATATTAGAAAAATGGCCGAAATTCGGTTTCGGTTTCGGCCGAAAAAGTCGGTTTCGGTCGGACACTATTGATATCTCAATGAGACGTTCCGGCTTAAGTTTGTCTCTAGATTAAATTAACCCCTCTAAAAATTAACCTCGGTTTATTTTATGATGAGTCCCAAAATATTTCAGCTGCAGCGATTACAGTTCGTAAGCAAGATTGTTTTAAAAAAATCCGTAAAAATCTACTTTATAATGGGTAAATTTTTATGTAGACTACTTGTTGTAACAAAGTGTGTAGTCTTGTGTAGACTAACATCCGAAAGTCTTTATTCCATTTGACTGATAGTATGCAATTTTGTAATTAAAAGTAGTAAATATATTTGATACTAAATATAAGCTATAACAACTCTCCCCGCGTTAATTTCAAAATCAAATCTGGAATTTTCTTATTGCTAATATATCGTCGCCTGAGAATTGATTTGGCGTTTGTGTATACAAATTCCTATACCTATACGCCAAATCAATTCTCAGGCAAGTATATTAATTCTAAAGTTAGGAGTACTTTAACAAAGTCATTAAACTCAAAATTTAGGTATATGCATATATTTGTATACTTAAAAGAGTTATAAAATCATAGAAATAATAACCAGTCCAACAAATTAAGACTTCTTGGCTGCAATAGAACAGCCACCCTATAATCTTGAAAGGGCATGTTGTATAGACTATTTTTGTACAATAAACTTATAGTCCAGCACGTCTCAGTTTTTTTTTTATAGTGGGTCAAAGTTTTCATTTTTTGATTGAAAGAAGCTGAATATTAAGTGCAGAAAATGATATAAATTGATGTCTGAGAAAAATCTGATCTGTTCATTTTTATGGTAGAATTTTACGAGGATTATTTATGTAGAACATTTTAATCCGTTAGTTCCTCTTCTTATGGGCCAATTTGACCTCGTTTTTGATGAAAACCTAAAAAGCCCTTTCAAAAAAACCATTTAAGGATTAAAATATTCCACAAAAATATTTGTCGGACAATTTTACTAGGTATAAATGTCATATATATAACGGTTAATAAAAGAAAATAACCGCCTACCCACAGAAGAATTCATCATTATGATTGATTAAGATAACTGTAAGGTGTCCAGCGCCGAATTTTCTGATATTCATATATGTAGGGAGCGGAAATAAATTTTCATAACAAAAATTATATGTACAACTTGAGACAGTGGGCTATTGACCTGATATAAATCGGTGACAGGACACTGGCATTTTCTAAGCCCATGACTTGGATTGAGCCAGCAGATTACATAACAGGCGCATGCTAGTTCTGCGTAAATTACAAATTTGGTGGAAGTAAAAAGCTATTTCCTATTATCAACCGTTAACCGTTATATATATGACTTTTATACCTTTGGTGACCCCCAGTCAAATTTTCTGGTAAATATTTTTGTGGAATACTTTAATTCTTAAATGTTCTTTTTAAAATAGCTTTTCATACTCTTTTCGAAAAAGGGGTCAAAATGACCCATAAAAAGAGGGATTAAAGGCTACAAATGTTCTATAGAAATAATCCTCGTAATATACTACAACATAATTTCGCCGCTAAAATTTTCCTCAGACATCAATTTATAACACTTTTGGCACTTAGTATTCAGCTCCCTTCGACCAAAAAATTAAAATTTTGGACCACTGTAAAAAAAAAACTGAGACAAGTTTATTTTACAAAAATGGTCTATACAACATGCCCTCTCAGGATTATGGGATGGCTGTTCTGTTGCATAAATGCTGTTCGACTGTGTAATTATAATAATAGTAGAATACTGAAGTCGTTCGGGTGCCTTTAGCTCACGACCAGATCGGCGCAGCGTATTTTCGTTAGGAGTTGAAATGGAAACATTTTGATGACACTCCGGTTGCGGTTTCGCTGGTATCTTTTGTGAGTACTCCGGTTGCGGTGCCACCGGTGTTTCAGGATGATTTTGCTTATGCCTATCAATTGGAGGTGATGCCGGCCAGAACTGGATAAATTCAATTACATTGCAATCCCAATTCCAATTATAAGGAATTGTAATTGGTACTTTAATGTTTTCAATTCTATGGTAATGGAATTGATAAAACTTTCAATTCCATTACAAGGAATTGTAATCGGTAATTAAAATTTTTAAATTCCTAGGTAATGGAATTGGAAAAATTTTCGATTCCACTACAGGGAATTGTATTTTTTAATTAAAAATATATCAATTCCTTAAAGGAATTGAAAATGTAATTGAATAGAAAAGAATTTATTATTTAAATGTAATCAATTACTTTCTTGGAATTAAATTTTAATTTAGTTGGAATGATTCCTCGAAAGTAGTTAGTTAGTAGTTAGTCGAAGTTAGTTCAATTCCTAAAAAGCAGGAAAAAAATGTTTGGAAAATATTGTAAAATGCTTCTAATAAGCCGTTACGAAAGAAGTGTCCCGCATTTTATACTGATTCGCTCGTTCCCCATGAATGGACCCGCGGAAAGCTACTGGATTGTATGCCCGTATTCCACGCAAGAGACAGCCATGTTGCAGGGCAAAACAGCTTGCCCAACTCTAAATTTGTCTTTTGGGTTACAAAAAATTCTTCCATATTTTAGCGTTTCAATTCAGATTTGCATTAACTTCAATTATAACCACTACTTCAATGGCGTTGTATTTTTCGCGGGTAAGCGCGATCAGTCGTCAGCATTTGCAATTTCAGCTGATCTCTTAACCTGAATATCGAAGTTGGATGATGCCAAAAATATGGCGCAATACTGCATCAGTGTAATTATTAGCAGGCCTTCACTAGGTGAAAATATTTGCGATATAGCTTTATTGTCTGTGAATAATGTGAATTTCCAGACTCCAAATGTAACGGCATACGCTTCTTTATCGACTCGGCTATACCTTTGTTGCGTGTTATTGAGCGTTTGTGACGCAAACGGTATTGGCCTTTCAACTCCGTACTTGTCAACTTGGCTTAACAATGCGTCCACTCCAACGGGACTCGCATCCACCGCTAGCAGCGAGGGCAACGCAGGGTCAAAATGTCACAGCTCTGTATCGCGCAGAATTTGCCGTTTCACTTCCTTAAACGCCTGTTTGCATTTCGAGTCAAAATTTAACTCCTCGTCCTTATTTAGAAGCTTATTCAATGGTTTGGGTATGGTGCTCATACTTTTAATAAATCGACTATAGTAATTGACCATGACCAGGAAAGAATGTATTTTACCTTTATTTTGAGGAATTTTCATCTGATGTATTGCATCGACTTTATTCTTAAGCTTGGCAACTCCATCTTTGTTAATAACGTATCCGCATTATTCAATTCTGTCGCTCATAAATTCATAGTTCTTCCATCTATCGTTGAATGTGAGTTTCGTCATCTGAACTAGTGATTTTAATATCAAACTTTAACTCTAGTAATGTCCCTTGTCAATTGAGTGCACGCTATACCAAACATAAGTCGTGTTGGCTGGAATAATCCTTTGTGTGTGCTTATTTGCAATAAAGGCTGTTCTGACAGGTCCACCTCCAGCAGAAACTATGATTTAGAAAGATAAATTTGAATAAATTGTATCCCTCCATGCTGCTTTTTAAAGTCGCCATACAAGCGAACAGAGCCATCGCTCTTTGACCCCACAACCACGGGCGTAGCCCATTCGCTTTTGTCAACCTTGATTAACAGCCCCTTTTGAACTTGATTTTCAAGCTCACATTCTACAGCCGCCAACATGAGAAACGGTACACGCCTTGCCTCCATGCTCTTTGGTGTAACATCCGGTTTCAAGTACAGCCTCGACTGGAATCACGTAATTTTCCCCTGTGGATTTTGAAAACAAATATAAAATGTTTAATTGGAATGGAACCCACCTGTTTATGATTCATTGCCTCGATTTTCTTCGAATCCCGATTTAGAATATTTGCCCAGTTGATTTTTACCACGTAGAGCCACTCTCGGCCCAGCAAGTGTTTTCTATCCGAGGGCACGATGTATAACTTAGCTTCATTTGTGTCTTCTTCAGCCTTTACTTTTACAACTATGTTCCCCAGGCACTCTATGGTTTTGCAGTAACCATATAGTTTTAAGTTAGGCGGCTGCACTTTTTGTCTAAGCGAATAAAAACTCTAAAATAACACAGTGCAACAAAAATCAATTTTTTTTTAAATTGCTTGGCTCTGAAAACTGATACTTATAGAATTTAAAAAATAAATTACACTAGCCTCAGCGTCTTAAAAGTTTACACCTAATTTTTATTTGACGCAGACCTAAATTTTGTTCATTTCTACATTCAGAAAAAAATCACATGGAATCAATATGAAAATCCTATTTTTTCAATAGGATTCGGTCAATGGTAAGGAGTGAGATCGAAAAAATCTTAACATATATAAAATTCAATAATTTTTAAATGGTTGATCTTAGAGTGTTGATTTTTCTTTTTATTTAATTGATAATATTTTACAAATTACAGAAAAATATAACTTTAATAGTTCTAACCACTATTTATGAACTCGTGGACCTTTTTGGCAAGCCTTCTATTAGAGATTTGATAGTTGTTTCAGACACCTTTGTTCTGTTCCACAGTTTGCACATCTCCTTTTAAAATCTTCGATATTTTGGGTCACCTTTTTTGTGCTCCTTAAGTTTCTTTTCACAAGAGCTCAATATCTCTCCACTGGTCTTAGCTCCGGACAATTTGGAGGATTGGGCTCTCTTGGTACAAAAACTATGTTATTACTTTGGTTCCACTCCAGAACTTTCTTGCCGTAGTGACATGATGCCAAATCGGGCCAAAAATATGTGGACACATTGTGCTCTCTTATGAAAGGAAGAAGTCTTTTTTTCAAACATTATTTGATATATATTTCGGTATTTATAGAGCCCACTGTAACAAATGACTTGCCTCTGCATATAGCTTGCCATACCAGGAATATTTTAGGAAATTTTGTCTGCTTTTGGATTCTAAATTGTTCTTCGACATTTCCTCGAGCATCAGCAACATAAAAATTTTGACCCGGAAGCTGCGTAAAATCTGCCAGTACATACATTTCGTCGTCCATTACACAACATGAATAGTTTTGTATGAAATTCGATTTGAATTTCCGAGCCCTACTTTTGGCGTCTAAATTTTTTGCAGCATTCGTGTCTGGAACTTTTTGGACTTTGTATGTCTTCAAACCTGCATTGGCTTTAACTGTTCGCACCAAATAGTCAGAGTCAGAGCACTGGGCTAACCGGGCAGCTTTTCTACCAGATGTGTTTGGAGATCTTTTCAATATGCTTTCTATTTTCTTGGCTTTCCCAATATCAAGTGCTCCTTGCTTTCTTCCCGAACCAGGTTTCCTATCCTATCGATAGTCAAATTCTCCTGAAACTGTTTAATAACATTGGAAACAGTTTGACGGTAGACCTTCAATTCTTTGGCCAAGTTTTTGTAGGACCAATTTGGATTTTTTGAAAATTTTTAATAATTTTAAGACGCACTTCTTTTTCTTTACTCATTTTGATCAAATTCACAATAAATCAACATGTTTATCATTAAAAATAACAACTGACATATTTTTCAAAGATAACTATATCAAAGAAATTTTTAAATTTTACACCCAAAAAAAATTATTAGGTAAAACGTGTGTTAAGATTATTTCAATCTCACTCCTTATTTTCACCATAATTTTAATAGTTTTTAGACTATAATTTTTGATATAATATAGCTATTAGGAGTATGAATGTATAAACTCGTATTTTTTTCGTAATTTGGACATTTATTGTGAAAAAGTGACCATAAATTTATTCTTTAAAGTATTGTCCAACGTTAGCCACAACCTTTTCCCATCTTTCTGGTAGCATACGGATTCCGCATCGAAAGAACTCCTCATCTTTTGAGGCTATCCACGAATCGACCCATTTTTTGAGTTCTTCGAAAGAACAGAAGTGCTGTTCAGCCAGGCCATGTCTCATCGATCAGAACAAGTGGTAATCAGAAGGAGCAATGTCTGGAGAATACAGCGGGTGGGGTAGCACTTCCCATTTCAGCGTTTTCAAGTATGTTTTTACTTGCCTTGCAACACGCGGCCGAGCATTGTCGTGCTGAAGAATAACTTCGTCGCGTCTATTCTCATATTCTGGCCTCTTATCCTTTAATGCTCGGCTCAAACGCATCAATTGTAGTCGGTAGCGGTCACCAGTGATCGTTTCATTCGGTTTCAACAGCTCATAATACACGACACCTTTCATATCCCACCAAATATTCGACATTTTCAGCTATAGTAAAACACTTTTGTAAAATTATGAAAATTATTTGACAGATCAATATTATTAATTATAGTATTTTTGGCGCTCTTCGAGATAGAATAGCTGTCAATGTCAAAAAAATGGCGCGTATGATAGATATGAAGTTAGTCACAATTACGAGTTTATACATTCATACTCCTAATATATCATGGTATATCCTTTTGATTTCATTGTAAAATCCTATTGAACACTATTAATTTAATGGTATAAAAAGTAATGGGACGTTTTTCCTGATTATTCCTGAGTGTGATATTTCCGGTAAAATATTTCTCTCAAATATAATAATCCATTCACTCCTTTATTCACTCACTTATGGGTAATTTTTTTGCTTTTTTTGTAAAGAAACATCTGATAGAATGTTAATAAATTCCAGAAATATGTTCTTCATAAAATTTTACTATAGGTTACTAAAAAATAAAAATCTATAAGCTCGGTGTTAGCTTTAACTTGCTCAAAAGTAGACTTCAGAATAATTTCCTAACCAAAAGATTTTTTCAAATCGATTCAGCTCTCGAACGCTAATCGCTAGAGGGTCTAGCCTGATCTGAAATATTTTTATAATCATCATAAAATAAACCGTGTTTCATTTTTAGATAGATACCAAAAATTAATTTTTTTTTCTATAGGGTTCGATGCACCTTAATATACATGTATGACATACAAATCTGTATTTATACCTCAATTCAAGTTAACAAAAACATCATTCATAATTTTTATTCTAATCATAAATGACATGTTGTCTTTCAAAAACTTATACAAAATGTTCTCTTTCGATTTATTTACGTCAACCATTTCAAATTGAATTCGTCTTAACTTGTCAATTTTATATTAAACATTTTGAAAAATATTTATATGTAATTTTCTATGTATGCATTTATTTTATTTTTATATGGTAAATATAATTCTAAAGCTTTTGTTTTTATACAGTAAGGCAGTAAGCACGTGTATAGTAAAAGTTATATTATATACTTGTACGTAAAAAGCAACCCAGAAAATGAAATGAGAGAAAATAGAGAGAAAGTGATTAAGTGAGAGAGTGAGTTAGAGAGAGCCAAGTAAAAGAGTAAAACTTCTACATCAAAACTTTAGTTTATCCTTTTTTTGTTTTCTGTTTTTATTTTGATTTGTGTAAAAATTTATACGCAGAGTATCAGAAAATCGGCAGTGTAAAAGTGATTTCGAAAAATTTTATGTATACCGACGTTTCATTAACCCTGGAACCACTACGCTTTTTTATATCACGTTAAGACCAACGCTACGTAAATTTTACATACAGATGAATATTCTACTGATAAACTTTAATTATTTCAATTTTTTGTTGCATAAATTGTTGTTTTTTATTTTATTGAACTATTTATTCGTAAACCAATTTAAAAATATAATTCAACTTCATTTTATTAAAAAAAAAAGAGTTTTGAAAATTTGTATTTTGTATTTCGAAGCTCACCACAAAGTGCAGATTTTTTGTATACGTAAATTGTACGTTCTAGGGTTAATGGAAATAGCGTCAGATTTTTTTAAGTGTCTTTTAAAGTGCTTACGAAAAATAGTGTCTACAGTTTTTTCGATATTTTTTTACATTTATTTCAGAGTTAAATTTTGCTTAGTAATTATTTTCTGTGCATTAAGGGTGTTCACCAGTCCAGAAATTTCAAATACAATACATTTTTTTTTGCATTTTTTAATAGCAATATTTATCAGGAATCACTGTGACAAAGGATTTTTTAATATCTCATTTCTCTTTCGTATTTTCAGCGCGTAGTCGATGGCAGCGCAGTAATGTTTCTTTATGTAGGGGAGACTGGGGTATTGTGGACCGAATTTTCATTTTGAAAACTCGCAAAAAACCAGAGCTGTAAAAGATTGCAGTCATTTCGAGCTGTATTCATTGAAGTCACTGGAAATGAATTACGTTTTCTGATTACAGTCTTTGATTTCATTTGAGACTTATGACTTTAAAAAATTAAGTCACCAGTCTTTTTGAAGTCAATGACTGCTCATTGATTATAGCAATCAATTCGAGACTTCAAGGCAAATAAGTCATAATAACTCACATGACTTCACATTATAATTGAAGTCGCAGTCATGACTTCAAATTGGTTTCAAGTCACAATCCAAATTGGTTTGAAGTCTTGCAGTCAATTGAGACTTCACCTTCAGTGAGTGAAGTCTATTATTGAAGGATAAAAATATATAATATTTATAAGTAATATAATTATTTAATTAAACACAACACTTCTCGACTTTAACGACAATAGACAGTTGTGGAAAAACATATTATACATCTCAGCTTAGACATACATACTGTTAGTACCTATAGTACCCACATACATAAGAGAACATCGAATAACCAAAATTTTATATTAGATACAAATATACACTGGCGGTCACAAAAACCGCATCACTTGCAATACTGCTGCAAATTCGATAATATTTCCTAACTTTGCTCAAATTTCCCTTCCTTTGTAAAGGCGGAATGTACCATTTTTTATTGCCAAAGAAGAATTTTTGAAACAGTGCCGAAGACAACTGCAAAGTATAAACAATTGTCGCGCCACCAAAACGTCGAAATTTTTGTTTTTAGGTATCAAGGAGTGTCATAAATTTTAATATCTGAAGAAATCTGATGCCTACATTTGACTGCTGTTGGACTGAACCAGAAAAAAGGCAGTTTGTACCCGCTTGAAAGGACAAAAGGATCAAGAAGACTATGGAAAACAAATACGAAAGAAAATGGCATAACCTGAAAGAGAACCATAAATTAACGATTCAAAAGTGCAGTCACAATAAGGACTGAGCTAAAAAGCTATTACAACGTGAATATAAATGTCGAAAACTTACGCAGAAAGAAACAAAAGTTCGGTCTGTATGGGAGACGAACAGCCAAAAAGTCGTTGTTGACGAAATGGATGGAAACAAATCGCCTGGCAAGGACTAAAAACTACAGCAATTGAACTCTGGGAGACTCGAGAAAAGTTATATGATCGGGCAAATTAAACGAAATTTTTTATGCGCATTTAATCTTCGGTACTTGCGTTGCTCAGATTTAGAGCAATAGAAGGTTAACTGTGTAGCGAAAATAGTCAAATTCCCACAAAGTCAGATAGTTTGGATGGGTCCCTTATACTATATTGAAGGGACTGTGAATGCCCAAAAATATGGCTAAAATTTTATGGAGCAATTGCTGTAAGCCAATTGTGGTACGCTTTCGCTCATTAATGACGTTATTTTTCCGGACGACTTCTGCGGCATATCATCACGCCAAATTGGCAAGGTTTAGTTAGTAATTAATGCAGGATGTTTGATAACTTAAGAAATAGTAAAAAAGTTCGATTATTGATCCTTATTTGTTTGCAGATTCAAAATATTTTCGATGATATGAGAATTTACTGGCGGGAATGTGCCACACCCCCTTTGTCAATCCCACCCATATTTTTGTTGTACCATGGCATTGTCAATTCTCGTTATTGTACCAAATTTCTGTAGCGTGCTAAAAATAGTTCTTGAGATATACCCAAAAAACTTTTAGGATTGTATGGGAGGTGCCACGCCCACTTTACTAAAAGCCATTATGAATAGCTATAAACCATCCTCCCCCCTAAGAAAATATATTTTGGAAATATAACTTCAATCGGTCCAGTCGTTCTGAAGTTACACGATGACATACACACAAAACTCTACGATTTTATATATAAAGATAAAGATTATTTTTAACCCCATCCACTACCGAGAATGAATGCAAGGTATTTATAAAATAGGAAGAAGCAAATATCTATGGATCAAATCGATGCCATCGCACGTTTGATGTCAGCCAACAACGACAGCAATAGCAAAACGTGATTGACAATAGATTGCAATAATTTTCTCAGTCACTGCTTTTTCTTCTTCTTCTTCTTCTAGTACTGTGTCAGTTTTTCATACATACATACATACATACATACATACATACATACATACATACATACAAAAAAAAATAAGAAAATATATAGAAAAAAAGAAATGAAATGAAGCGAAACTTATTAGAGAGAAAGATACCTTACATATATGTATGAAACCATGAAGGTAGAGCTAACATTTAATTAAGGAAACGACTACTTGACATCAGTCGAACCACAACAATAAAAATAACACCAACAACAACAACCTCAAAATTACAACTACAAGGAAGCAAAAAAAGAAAAATGAAAATGAAAAGAAAAAGCTACTACCACTACATGAATACTGAATACTATTAAACTTACCTTATAAAGCAAAAAAAAATAAAAAATAAAAATAAAAAAAAGATAAGGTACTGCAGAAAGAAACCAATATAAAAAAAATAGTAAGAAAAATCAAAAAGGAAGCAAAGAAAAACATTGTGAAAATAATAAGAGTTTGAGCCACAGAGGCTGAAACTACTGAGGCTAACATTACTGAGGTTGAAGCTACTGAAGCTGGAGCTACTGAGGCTAAGATTCCTTGTCTTGAGTACGTGACAGAAAGCAAGCAACCTGCAAACATAGTTGAATGTGTGTGTGTGTGTGTGAGTGTGCGTTCCATGGACAAGATGGTGTTTGATGGTGGTTACACACAAAGGCTAATTGGATTTATGCTGCAACACATACATTAACGCACACACACACACACACACATACACAAACATATGCGCATACTAGACCTACTCTTAAGATAAGGTAGGCAAGGCAGGCAGGCATTCAGGCACAGGTAGGTCGGTTAGGTAGGCTGCTTGATTGGTTCGCTAGGTAGTTGAATGGTTGTTGTTTCTGTTGTTGTTGTAGTAGCTAGTAGCACCGCATAATAATAATAATAATAATAATAATAACAATAGTTAGTTTGGTTGGCTGGTTGGTTACCTGCCTGCCTGCCTCCTTGCCTTGCTATGTCTATGGCTATACTACATTGTAAGTGAAGTTAATTAAATTCCGGTGATAACTATGACAATGTTATTAATGCAATCACATGCACTGCACCCATAGTAGATGTGGCACCTATAGATAGCTGTATACATATACTCGTATGTAGAAGCTTGAAGATGAAAAGCTATTGTACTATATTGGTTGGTACATAAATGTATACGGTGTAAATAGAATTTATTTATAGGTGTCATCTTTAGCAATTACAATTGTAATACTTTAGCAAAAACTTATTAAAATAATATAATATCTAAGGGGCATTAAAATTAATGTGAAACAATTACATTCGTTTACAAATTGAAATAAAATTATGGGACACTGGGTGCCACTATATTTTTCTAATGGGTAGATTTTCGGAATTTTTTATGAATTTTTAAATTTTTTTAGCGAGGGTAAATTGAAAATTTTGCAACGGAAATCACGTTGTTGTTGCACTCATACGAAACTAATAAGAAACGAAGTTATGATGTTGTTAGTGTTTTTAATGAACGAGGTCATATGGGGATCGGCTGCATACAATCATGAAAAGAGGTGGCTTCTCGCAGTTTTATCTCATGTGCTTTAGTGAGAGAGCTTGATTCCATAAAGCTGCTTTCCTCTTATGTGCCGATAACTGTGGAGAGTACCAACAGAAAAGACGCTTCAGAAAAAGAGGATGAGTGCAAAAGCTTCAACAACAATGGTCACGTGAAAAATCGCGTTTTTGTTGAACTCATATGAAAACAGTAAAGGCTCTGGCACATAGAATTCGTTGTGTATGTGAGAGCGAAGTATACAACTGACACGAAGCAAGCGAAGGAGAGAAGTGACACAAAGCATACGTTGTCAACGGATACACAATCATACACATAATACACAAAGCTAATCAGCTGATGGCTGCAACACCCTCAACTCTCTCTCAACGTACGGCAAAGTTGAGAGTTACTCAATTTCTTGCGTTACTTCAACTTATACGTTGTGTATGGACCACACCACATATGATTTCATATATTTTATAGTAGTTGTCAGTTCGTCGCCTGAGAATTAATATGGCGTATAGGCATACGAATACGTACACACATACGTCAAATCAATTCTCAGTCGACGAGTTGTATACTTCGCTCTCACGTACACAACGGACTCTAAGTGCCAGAGCCTTAAGAAACGAAGTTATGATATTGTTATTCGTCTACATACAATCAACCAGAGAGCATATTTCTCGCAGTTCTGTCTCATGTACTTTATTGAGAGAGCCGAACAAGTTGCCTCTACCAAGTGGAACTTTCCTCTCTTGTGTTATATGAGTACACTACGTAGTGTTTGTGCCGACAAGTGTAGAGAGTATATAGAAGAAAGCAACAACAAAATAGAGAGAAGAAGTCTGCAAAAACTTCAACAGAATGTGTTGTTGTATGTTTTCTAATAATTTTCAAATAAACAAAAAAGTTGCACTTCTATTGTGAGTGCCTGCAGACACATAATTTTTTTTTTTTTGTTTGTTTTGTTTTTTGGAGTTAGTTTTACTACTTAAACCTGAAAATGTCATCGATTAATTTCCCGAGTGTGTGCTCAATCCAACTCCATTTACGTTTTGTAATTTCAGACTCGAAAGTGATCTGCACTGAAAAAAAAGACTATACTAAATCTAAGGAAACGAGTTCCTTAAATTTTTTTCCTAAGCTGAAGTATTTTTTTCTATACTCTATGAAAAATATCATTAAAGTAATGACTTCGTTTCCTTATACGAAGTAAAAAATTTTCCTCAATTTGTAACTGTTAAATATAAGTAAAAATTTCTTTGATTTTAAAACGAATTCCTACACTTAAGGTCACGTTTCCTAATATATAGGAAATTGTTTCCTTATTTTTATTTTAGGAAAACTTGTAATTATTATTAGTAAATTTACTCAACTGTAGGAAGTATTTTTCATTAGCGTGAGTAAAATTTTTCCTTGGTGTAAGGAGATTTTCTTAAAATTTTATTGCGAACGACATTTCTTTGTAAAGAGAGAAAGAGACCAGCACAACAACAGTGAAAGCAAATACATAGTTGCTAATTGTTTTTGGAATTGAACTAAAAGGGAATCAATTACTTTCGAGGAATCATTCCAACTAAATTGGAATTTAATTCCAAGAAAGTAATTGATTACACTTAAATAATAAATTTCTTTCTTTTCAATTACATTTTCAATTCCTTTAAGGAATTGATATATTTTTAATTACAAAATACCTACACCCAGAGAAATACTTACTTGGTTCGAAGAAAAACGGCTATAAAATTGAGGAAAAATGGGAATGATTTGACGCCATAGAAACGGTTTCCTCATTTAGATATATAAAATTTCTTTGAGTTGAGCAAATATTTTTCAAATATGAGAAAATGTATTTAATTTAGGTAAAATTTTCCTCAGTTCGAGGAATAATTTTCTATAGATTAAAGTCAATTTACTTTTTGGAAAAGAAATCCTCAATTTATGGAATATTTTCTACAATGTTGTTTTAATTAAAAGGCATAGAAATCATGTTTTTTTACTTGTATTCATTTATTTATTTTTAATAAGAATTAAGGTTTACATTCATACGTATTTTTACAAACACTACAGGCATCGTCGCCTTGAAATGATCAAAAGTTCCTTATGGCCACCAAAAAATTATAAATTGAACTTTATTGAAATTTATATCTTTTGAATATATTTTATTTTTTTCACATTATATGTATTTTTTTTTTCAAAAATTATATCAATAGCCACAAACTACTTCGCTTGAAATAGAGACGCCGACTTAAGAATTCAAAAGAAAAGCAAAGCGAATGCGATTATCTGCTAAGGCCAAAAGATTAAACTAGTTTTTTGTATATACAAAAATTTTGTATGGAGAACATTTTTATGCAAAAATAGTATGTAAGTTTAATTGCCTTATTTTATTCTAAATAAGGTAATTTGTTTTTTATGGTATTTTGATACTTTTGTTTTGCAGCCAAATGGTGCTTGAATTTTTATGTGCTGATGCGACTAAATTTTGGAAAAAACAGGTTTATGGAAACGTCCATTGTTCCATGCGCATTTATGTTAACAATAAACCAAGTAATTCATAAAAGCTTCTGAGTTAAAATTTTATGCAGAGACGCGTTGTAAGGACTAAATTTTAGAAAAAAAATTATATTTGAAGATGGCCATTTACCACACCCATATTTTTTTGTGTTTTATTTACTTTTTTATCTTACTTTTGTTTAATTTTAGTTTTAACAATTTCATTGAAACTTGGTATTTGATTTCAATTGGTGGGCAGCACTGCAATTAAATTTCCAAAAATGAAGAAATAACTTACTTCAAATTGAACACCATGGTTGCATGAAAGGAACACATTTTTCTTCATTTTGAGGAAAATTTACATAAACGAGAGAAATTTTCGTGGATTTAAATTGAGGAAACTTTTTCTTTGTTCTAGAGATGGGTACTTTTCTGGGTGTAGGAACTTAAAAATTTTAATTACTGACTACAATTCCTTGTAATGTAATGAAACTTTTATCAAATCCATTACCAAGGAATTGAAAACATTAAAGTACCAATTACAATTCCTTGTAATTGGAATTGGGAATGTAATGTAATTGAATTTACCAAGCTCTGTTTATTCTCAATCATTGGAAACTAAAAACACACAGAAAAAAATATGTCGTTTAAAATGTAAAAGGTCATCTCTATGAACAGTTTCTAGACAAAGGAGTTTGACAGAAGGCAGAAACGAAGATATTTTCATAGAGATTTCTAATTATTTTAATGTAAAAAATCTATTTAGTTTTATTTAAAAGTATATCTGCTAAAAATAAGGAGAAAACTTCTTGTTTCAGTTTTTCTTTATTTTATTGGCAATCTTTCTTTCTTAAATTCAGTAAAACAACAAATTCATAGAGAAAATCTTCTTGTTTCTATGACAAATCTAAGGAATATTACAATAGTAATCTTCTTAATTTTATTAGAATTCTTTTTGAATCTATTAAAAAGAATATCTTCTAAATTTTATATGGGCCCTTTTATTTCTTATTTGTTATATACTTGCTATTTTTTTTTAGGAGACTATGAAAATTAAATCTAAGGGTAAATTTTTAAAGTTTTGACTTTTGTTCATGACTAATTTCTCAATAAATTGCAATGTTATTTTAAACTTGGTTCAAGTTTTTGTACGCTATTAGCGATGAGCTTCTTCTTGAAGCATTTGCATTGTGACAACATTTCAAAAGGTAAAGTCGTTTATAAAAATATAAAATTTTGATTTATCTAGTTTTTATACAGATTCTAAATACATATTGTGTTTCTACAGTTGTTCAACACGCTTTGCTGCAGCCTTAGCGGTTTAATGAAGTCAACAAACCAACTATAGCTGATCCCTAAACAGATTTTGTTATACTCGTTGTAACACGCAATGATAATGAATCACTTTTGCAGTAAGAAAGGAGAGACTACAGCCAAAAATTATCGTCGTTGGTTCCGATTTTTGATCTATTTCTGAGTTTTGTGTTTTTGCAATGGCCTGCAGTGGTAAACTTAATTAATTTCGTCTTAAATTGTTTTCAAATGTCCCAATTCGCTTGCTTTATTTGTAAAAACAACTCACTTAACACCTATGATTTCAATAAATTCAAGGCGATTGCCTTATAAAAAGAATAAGATATTCTCTTTAATAAATTGAAGACGATTATCTTCTAAAAATAATAAGGTTTTCTTTTCAATAAATTCAAGAAGATAATCTTATAATATTTCGAAGATTTCTTATTCGTTTTTTTGAAAAGAAAATCCTTCTAAAAATAAGAAGACTTTTTTCTTGAAGAAAAACCATAGGTTGTTTTGGCTCTGTGCAGTGATTGGTCAATTTAAAGTTAAATTTTCTATCGTAGCATTTTAAGCTTTTATTCTTTATTTTTCAGAAAGCTTTAGGGTCTAATAGCTTTTGACTTTAAAGCGCCCTAACCTCATTCCATCATTACTTTTCATGATTACATAGCGTTTTATAAATCCCTAGATATTTATAAGTACCTACCTATCATATTCGTGTATGCATGTGAATACTTCAATGTTTACTGAAGTTTACATACATAAACATATATATATATGTAACTACAAGGCCGTATTTAAGGGGAGGTTTTGGGGGTCCTGACCCCCCACGAAATGTGAAAACTTTTTCCTAATTTTTGATATTGATTGCCAATGGATGGAAAAAAGTCAAAATAAAATATATTGAACGATTTTTAAATATTTTTTAATTGGTTTCCTTCTAAAAAGTCAAAGAAAAGAAAAAATTTTAAAAATAAATTTGAATTGAAATCGTACGAAGTTATGCTACATAGCCAAAAACGGTATTTTCAGGGGTTTCAACCCCATTTTTCTAAAACGTGACGTCATGGGAAGTTTATGACTTCAGATTCGTGTTCAGCATGAAAAATTCATTCGCAAACACTACGAACAATATTGTTCACCAAACCCATATAGCACAGTGTTATTGAATAAGCTTCAAAGTTCTTAATCTTAAAATTTAATTAATTCTTTAACCCATTATTGCTCAGAGCACCCGACTCGGAAGATTTCAATGCTGTGACTGCACGAATTTAGGGAATATATGCCAACCTCATCCGGGCTCCCCATCATTGATAATGGCCCAGATTCCCACTGATAATCATTTCAAAAAAATTAGTCGCTGACTATTTTTGGCATTTTTGATCATTTTTTTGAGGTTAGGTTCATTATCAGTAATGGCAAGTCACTGAGTTATCGAAATTATGTCTTTCACGATAAAGAATGTTTTGGAATCCACATTTAATAATATTTATTTGAAAAAATTTAAATTGATTATTCTGCGAATTTTTTTTTGTCATTTTCGGCCATTTTTTTAAGTTAAGATTAAGAAAATTCGGAAGCAAAAATTTTTCCTAAAGCTTTAAGACATCCACTTTTCTCCCTAGTCTGATAGGGTCCATCAAATGCATCATCGTATTTAATTTATTGTATTTAAACATCAGTTTCATAAAAATTTTATATGAATATTTTCGTCGAATGAAAACCCCCCAAAAAAAAATCCTGGCTACGGCCCTGTGTAACTATATACCTTAAAGTAATGCATACACTTACATATATAGTTATTCTGAAAGTTAAATTTATGCATTTGGTGCACATGCATAAGTATGTATTAAAAATGAAATGATATACCACAGTGAAATAATAATAATAATAATAATAATAATAATAAAATTATGGTTTCATAAATTTCTGCTTATTAATGAAAGCGTATATGAAAATAAAATATGCACGATACTTTACTTCAACGCTCATGCGTTTCGTGCATATCTCTAGCAATTATGACTTTGCCATATATCAAAAATACATAGGAGTATCTTCTACAATTTATATACAATATATAGTAGATATATGGAAACAGTAAGTATGTATTTGTATGCGTATCAACAGCACACTCACGCATATTCACGCATGTTTACATATGTAAATTAACTGAAGAAGAAATTTACATACGCAAAATATACGAGAAGGCAGCAGGCGTAACATGTGGAAATGATTTAATATCTTTAATTAATCTTATAAGCTGCTTTATTTTACGCTTTCAAGCTTTAATGTTTAAAATATATATATAAATTGCTTCTTAGTTTTTTTTTTGTGCTTCTTATTCTTCTGCTTCTTCTTGACTTTTTATTATTAATTCTTATATATGTATATAATGATTATTTTATATTTCATTTTTATATTTATTAAGGTTTAGGTTTTTATATGCTTTACTAATTAGATTTTTATAATTCATTAGTACCTACCTATCAACCTACGAAATGCACAGTGGGGAAAAATGTTAAAAAAGGAAAAAAAGTTTTCGTACTCTAACCATAAATGAATCGAGGGTTTTTCCTGCTCCCTAAGATGCTGGAAAACTTAGCAGTAGTAGTATTCAGTTTTGCTTTTATTGCTTTCTTCAATTACTTCTTTCATTCGCTTTTAAAGATACTTCATGTCTATTTTACTATAGTTTTCAACCAACGAAAAATTAAAATCAATCCCCGAAACATTCAGAAATTATCTTCTACCGAGGTTGTTATAGATAACCACTAGATATTGCATGGATTCAGTCAGAACTAAAGTGGTGAAAGGAGGTAATCAATCCAAGGAGATCCGTGTTTAAAGACCTTACATCGACTAAAACATCGGTATACGAACAACAACCTGGAAGTACGGAAAAACTGGATAGAATTAAAAAGTATCAGGAATTTAATCATTTAATTTCAACAACTTGAGGCTACTTGCAATATTGCAAACTCAGCGTGAACTATTAGCTTCTAATAGAAGACTCAAGTATCTTAACAGAGAAATCAACTGATATTGGCGCACCTCGATTAACCAAACTAGTCCCATCGAAATCCCAAAAATCAGATCTTATGCACGCGAAAATTCAGATAAAAAATCCGAACTATAAACAAATCAAATTCAAAATAAAGATCAAACTTAAATTCAGAACAAAAATCGGACCGAAATTCAGAAAGAAAAAACTTAGACGAAATTCGAAACAAAAATCGAATTGAAACTCAAGATTCAGCTTAAAACTCCGACCAAACGCCTTCCAAAATTCAAACAAATAAACCTGGCCAAATTTAAACCAAGTCCAGATCAAAAATCATATCCAAATTAAAATCAAAATTTAGGCCCAATTTAGAACGAAACTCAGACCAAAATTCCAATTTAACTAAGAACAAAACTTAGAATCAAAAATCAGCTCAAAAATAATACTGAAATTCAGACCAAATTTAAACGAAAACCAGACTAAAATTCAGGCCGAAAATTAAGGCAGAATCAAACCAAATTTGGTTGAGCAACAAAATCCAAACTCAAACAAAGTTTAGACTAAAATTCAGACCAAATACAGATAATTGTACCGAAAATCTAACCAAAATCGAACCAAATGCAGATTAAACATTAAGATCAAATTCGAAGCAAATTCAGTCCGAATCTAAAACCAAAATTCGGACTAAATTCTTAACAAATTCAGGTCAATACTCAGCTCAAAAAAAAAATTCAAACCAAAATTCCAATTGAAATACAATCAAAACTCGGATCAAATTCAAACCAAAAGCAGACAAAAATTCAAGCCGAACATTAAGCCAGAATCAAACCAAATTTGGACTAACAACAAGATCGACACTCAGGCCAAATTTAGACTAAAATTTAGCCCAAAATCAGACCGAAATCGAATCAAATTCAAACCAAATCTTATACCAAAACTCAGGCTAAATCCAGACCAAACCTCTGTCCAAAATTCAGATCCAAACCAGAACAAAACTCGAGTCAAAATTCATGCCAAAATACATGCCTAATTTCAGAACAAAATCGAATCAAATTCTAATCGAAACTTACACCAAAACTCAGGCTAAATTCAGACCTAGCCTCATAATGAAATCCTGACCCAAAATCGAACCAAAACTTACACCAAAATTCAGATAGAATTCCGACTAAATTCAGATCCAAACTCAGACCAAAATTCAGGCCAATTTCAGACCAAGCCTCAGTTCACAGCAAATCTCAAACTAAATTTTAAAACTAAATTCAAAAAAAAATCAAACCAAAAACAAGACCGAAATTCAGACCGTAAATCAGACTGAAATTCTGATTAAAATTCAGACCAAAATTCCGTTATGAATTTCAAACCAAAACTCAGACTAAATCCAGATCAAAATTCTGATGAGAAATCAAACTAAAATTGAAACCAAATTCAGATCACAACTCAAACCAAAATTTAGATAAAAGTTTAAGCCTAAATTCAGATCTGAATACAAACCAGAAATCGAAATTCAGATCAGAATTCAGACCAAATTTAGACTAAAATTTAGACCAAGTTCAGATCAAAATCGAACCCAATTCAAACTAAATCTTATTCCAAAATTCAGGCCAAATTCAGATTAAAATTCAGATCAAAATATAGATCCAATTCAGACCAACATTCATATTACAATTCCAAAATTCAGACCAGAATTTAGAACGAAAATTCAGTTCAAAACTTACACCAAAATTCAGAGCAAATTCAGTCCAAGCCTCAGAACGAAATTCTGACCCAAAATCAGACCAAATTCAGTTAAAAACTCAAAGCAAAATTCAGACTCAATTTCGATCGAATTTAGATCAAAATGGACACCAAAATTCAGGCCAATTTTAAACCGAACCTCAGACCGAAATTCACAGTCACGGAGTAAATTTCAGAAAAAAATTTGGAAAAAAATAAAACCAAAATTCAAACCAAATCCTGACCAAAAATAACAAAACAACAGCAAACAAAAGTTCCGATTTTAAATTCAAACCAAAAGTCAGACTAAATTCTGACCAAAATTTTGATGAAAAAGCAAACCAAAATTCAGATCTGTATTTAGACTAGAAATTAGATCGAATTCGAACCAATTTCAGATCGGAATTTAGATTAAATTCAGACCAAATACAGATTGAAATTCAAACCAAATAGAGCAAAAAATTCAAATAAGACTTTGACCAAAAACAAGACCGAAATTCTGATATTTAGATCAAAATTCAGACTTATATTTTGATATCAAATTCAAACCAAGATTTAGATAAAATTCTTACCAAAATTCTAATGCAAATTCAAACAAAAATTCAGACAAAAATTAGACCAAAATTCGGAACACAATATAAACCAAAATTTAGATAAAAATTTAAACCAAAATTCTAATCTGAGTACAGACAGACCAAAAATAAAATAGAAATTTAGACTTAATTCAGATCAGAATTCAGACCAAATTTAGATCAAGATTCAGACCAATATTCCTATAAAAATTTAGACCAAAATAAAAATCAGACTGTTGACAATATTATAAACTAAATCTAAAGTAAAACTAAAAGCCAGGCTTCAATAAAAGTTAAAAATTAGACCTAAAACTCTTACCACAAACTTCAAAAGTACGATATTCATAAGTCCAGAAATTTCAGATTGAATGTATGTAAAAAGTTTGTAAAAGTTTGTAAAAAGCGAGCTAACTTTGCAAAACCCTTTTAGGGTTTTGTTACTCTAGACCAGTACTATCGACCTGTGTTGGCCGATTCTCCGTTAGAAAAATGTGTTGCACAGTGTAACTAAATTCCAAATTTTTCCTTTATATTTTCAAACTATTAATTTTGCTAACCTGTGCGACTGTTACTAGTATCCGTTAAAATTTTAAAGCGTTAGTTAAATGAACATGCATGGAATTCAATATATAAAGAGTGTTAATTTTATAGTTGTTTAAATTAGAAGAGAAATTAAGTCAAAAAAAAAAAAAAAATTAACATAGTTTTATGATAATGAAAAAAAAAAAAAACAAATTTTCAGTATTAATTTTAATATCAGATTAAATGCAAATTAAGACAACACGAAAATTTACAACAACCAAGTAGCTCAGTGCATCTACTATTCCGACTGCTTGAGCATATTTTCTCAATGTTTTTGTTGGTTTTTGCTTCTTGGGTGTTGGCAAGCAATTGCGCAAGTTGTTGTTCTTGTTAAGGTTTATTAGAGGATTAACAAAATGTGAAGCCATATAGCATTTAAACACATAAAAACAAGAATCATGAATCATTTGGTATTAAGTTAAGTATACATAGCTGGCAATATATTACGAAAGCAGGTACTCAACGCTCCAGAGTAATTCATTCATTCATTCATTCATAAATACACGAGCATGTCGTTGTATAACAAAATTTATAACTAAATATTCCTTTTGAGAAATATCCTATCCTTAGCCCAAAACGAAAACGAAAACGGAAAAAAAAATTGAAAAGAAAAGAAGCAAGTGTAAAAGGAATATAAATCGTAAAAGATGAGAATAAAGAATTATTTACGTACGAGTACGTAACGAAATGTAACTTCCGCATTTTCTTCTTCTTCTTCTCGTTCAAGGCTTCAATAGAAAAAAAAAAACATTTTTAACGTGCAATAATTCTTTTTTATTACCATTCTGGTATTTGAGATACAGAGAGATATTTTCCTTTCTTTCTTCATTTAGAATTACCGTCTCAGTAACAATGCAAGGATATGAAAGTGAACAATGTTAATCCTTGATGTTGCACAGCACATTATGAAGATGAAGATGGAGAGCTGGAGAGCTGGAGAAGATGCGTTTGAGAACTGAACACTGAGGTGTAAAATTACAAATTTAACAATAAATTTTCAACATCACATACAAATCACAATAGAGAATAACAAATTTTCTTTAAATTGTTATTGTCTTCGGTTCCCAAATTGTCACTAAGGGTGATGACTTTTTTGTTGTTTCTTATATATTTTTTGTTGAAGCCAAGACGTGCTTTAAATATTTTGCATTTTTAATCTTTTTTTTTTATCTTCTCGGGGTATTTCTTTAACCAGAAATATATTTGTAATAAAATTTAACAGAAATTCATCCAAAAGACAAAACAAAAATCAAGATAATCATTCAGTGGCTGAAACACATAAATACAGTGGCGGATGTAAGATTTGGAGTTGGCTGTGATAATTTTTTAGACAATTGAATATATTTTGGAACGTAAGTTTTCCGCAGTAACCGGGCCTTCGTTAGGGGTAGGTATTATAACTCGTAGCCCAAGTAATACATATAAAATGTCTGAACAAAAATTCGGACCAGAATTCAGAACAAAATTCAGGTCAAAGCTTAAGTAAAAATCCAAACCAAAAATCAGACTAAATTCAGATAAAAAAGAAACCAAAATTCAATCCAGAACTCAGACCAAATTCAAAACAAAATTTAAAGTCAGACCCAAAATCAGACTGAAATTCAGACCAAATAAATCAAAATCCAGACCTGAAATCAGATCAAAATTGAAACTAAAAGTCTAAATAAAATCAGATTAGAACTTAGATCGAAATTCAAGCTACAAGTAAGACCAAAAATTAAAAAAAAATTCATACAGAAACCCTCACCAAATTCGGATCAAAATTCAGACCAGACTGAAATTCAGACCAGACACAAATTCAGACGAAAAGTTCATACCAAATTCACGCCAAAATGCAGGCCAAAAATAAGGCCGATATTCAGGCCAAATCAGGATTAAAAATCTAACCAGTACTCAAACAAAAGTCAGACCAAATTCAGATCAAAATTACGACTATGAGTCAGAAAAAAATCCGGCCAAAAATTAATACCAAATTCAAGTTTTAACTCGGACCCAAATTCAGACCAAATTCAGATTAAAATTCTGATCAAAAATCAAACCAAAATTCCGCACTAAATTCAGATCCAGTTCAGATCAAAATTCCGACTAGAAGGCAGAAAAAAAAATCCGGCCAAACTAAGACCAAAAGTTAGACAAAATTCTACTCAAAATTCATTTCAAATTCAGCCCTTAATTTGTACTCAAATTCAAACCGAATTAAGATTAAATTCTGACCAAAAACCAAAGCAAAATTCGGACTAAATTCAGACCAAATTCAGATTGAAGTTCAGATTAAATTCTGACGAAAATTTCAGACCAAATTCAGTCCGAAATTCTGACCAAAAACAAAACCGATATTTAGCCCAAAGAAGGATTAAAAATTTAGCCAGTACTCAAGCTAAAATCAGACCAAACTCATTTCAAAACTCTGACTAAAAGTCAGAAAAAAAATCCGACCAAAACTAAGACCAAATTTAGCTTAAAATTCCTATCAAATTTAAGCCTTAATTTGAACCTAAATTCAGACCGAATTCAAATTAAAATTCAAACCAAAAATCAAGAGAAATTCACCCTAAACTCAGACTTAATTTAGATCTAATTCAGGTGGAAATTCAGACCAAAAAAAATACCGATATTAAGCCCAAAGAAGGATTAAAAATCTGACCAGTACTCAAACTAAAGACAAACCAAATTCTGATCAATCGACTATAAGTCAGAAAAAAATTCGACCAAAGCTCAGACCAAATTCAGATGTGGTATTTCATACCACATCCAGGTTTTAATTTAGACCCAAATTCAGACTAAATCCAGATTTAAATTTAAATAAAAATTTAGAGCAAATTCACAATAAATTTAGAACAATTCAGACCAAAATTTAGACAAAAAAAAACAGTATTTGAAATAAAATTCAGACCAAAATGGCATAAAAATTCAGACAAAATTCAAACCAAACTTCAAACAATATGCAGACTAAACTCAAATTAAAAATCAGACTAAAAGTCAGACTAAAAATTAGACCAAGATTCAGACCAAAGACAAGACCAAAAATTCAAACTAAAATTCCGACCAAATTCAGACCATATTTTCTCTTAATTTTGAGGCTTTGGCACAAAAGATCTTTCAGTTCGCAGTGCCTGACTTTCGAGTCGCCTCAACCTCTTAATAATAATAATAATAGACCAAACTTCAGAAGAAAAAAAAGAAAAAAAAAACAGTCAAAATCCTGGTCAAAATTCAAATCATATCCATGCAAAATTCAGACCGAAATTGAGACGAAAAATCAAACCAAAACTTCAACTAAAAGTCAACCTAAAGTTGGAACTGAAATCAGAAAGGAATTCAAAACAAAATCCAGACTAAAAACAAAACTGAAATTCAGAACAAAATTCAGATAAAAAATTAGACCAGAACTCAGATTAAATTAGGAAAAAGAAATCTAAAAATTACACCAAAAATTGGGCAAAAATTAGAATAAAAATTAGACCAAAAACAGATGGAAATTCAAATCAAAATTCTGACTAAATTTAGACCCAACTTTAGACTACACTGTGATCCAAAATTCAGACCAGAACTCAGATAAAAATTTAAAAGAAAAAGCAGACAAAATTCAGATCATATTCATACAAAATTCAGACCGAAATTGGGACTAATGTTCAGATCAACTTAAAATCGGACCAGAACTCAAACCAAAATCCTGACTAAAAACAGGACTGAAATTCAGACCAAAATTCACAAAAAAAAAAACACACCAGAACTCAGATTAAACTCAAAAACGAATTAAAAATCGGAAATTAAATCGCAAATCAAACCAAAAATTAGCCAAAAATTTAGAACGCAGATAAGACCAGATTCAGGCTAAAATCAAACCAAAATTCTGACCAAATACGGATCAAATTCTGATTAAAAATTACTTTATATATATGACTAAAGGTCAGTCCAAATTTAAGACTAATCTTTAGACTACACCTCAGACCAAACTTTAGAACGAAATTCCGGCCAAAAATCTGACCAAAACCACGACAAAAATTTAGACTTAAGTTCAGACCGAAATTCAGATTAAATTTCTGGTCAATCATCAGACTTAACTTTAGACCAAACTATAGAAGGAAATTCCGACCAAAAATCAGACCATAAACAAGACAAAAAGACAAAACAAGACAACTTAAATTCCTACAAAATTTCTTCAGGCTAAACTCAGACCATAATTTAGACAAAAATTCAATTTTAAGTTCAGACCGAAATTCAGACCAAAGTTTAGACTGCAAATTAAACCAAAACACACAACACATTCTGACCTAAATTTCATCCACAACTGAAACCAAAAACTCAAACCAAAATTTAGCTCTAAAAATGGATTAATAACCAGTAGATCCAAAAACTGAAAATTTATAATCTGACCCTGAAATTTTAGATTTCCAAGTCTAAGCGTATGAAATAAACAGTTGTGCTGTAGAAATATTTCAAAAGATTATAAACCTTTACATTTTTTGAAGGGCAGCAGCACTCATAGTCCCCTCTGGATACGCCACTGCATAAATTTATTCATGTATGACGATAAATATATCAATCTGAGATTTTTAAACTTTCGGTTATTACGAAACTATATTCATCTTCCTCATTGTTTATGGCACAACTGTCTATATATCGTATATATCTTCGAAAGTACTCGGAGATTCTCTCTGAAGTTTTCACTAAACACTTTTGAAATATAATACTTTCAACACATAAAAAAATCGATTTTTCCAAATCGAGAAAATGTCGGGCCCCCTTAAATTGCTTATATGATAAATGTTGCGTTTACATCGAATTTTTTGAAAGTATATCTGTCTATGGATGGATGGAAAAGAGAAACATGAAACATTCGGTAGCTTTTAGTCTGTATCTACAGCTATGTTTTCAAGGTGTAATAAAATTTGTATGCCCAACTATTTTAATTTTATAGAAATGTTTACATGAATGAACTCCAAATCAACCAAAATGTAGTTAAATAACTACATAAGTGATAAAGCTAAACAAAATGCTAGACCTATGCCCTGAACCGACTATTGTGTCATAATATTTAGTAGTTGGTTAAACTACAGATAACCCTTGACACAAAACCCAAATCCCCCAAAAAAGAAAAAGGAGAAAAAAATAATATTTAGTTTAACTGCATATCAAGATATGCACATTGAAAATTTTGTAATTTTCACGTGTGCACTTCAACACACACACACACACATACACACGTTTATTGTTTCTTATCAGAAATCTACATTTCAAAAATTAATTACCTCTATGTATACTTGTAATGCCTACCTATACTAAGTAAGTTTCCATAGGTAGTAAGTATTCAAGTAGCTTAGTTCGTTTAGGTTTTCTATGAAAAAAAAAAACAATCTACTACCTACCTACCTACAAAAAAAGATGGAAAGATATTCGTTTACAACACGTGTGCCACCTTAACTAACTTGGCCATATACTTGTCGAACAATCTCAAATCTCATGGGGGCCTCTTTTTCATTCATTGTTGTTGTGGAATATTTTTTATTTGTCTATGCATGTAAATTTCTATTATTTATGGTATATTTTGAATGCAATTGAAATTGCCTTAATAAATATTTTTGGGTTAAGATATTATCATCAAACTCTTTTCTTCACTGTTTTTTAATTTTTTTGGTTTGTTTTCTTCTATGTTTTCTTTAGCTAATTTCCCGCTCCTTATTTCTAAGAACTTAGGGTGTGTTGGTTGTTGTCAATGACAATTTGAGGTTATATAGGTTTTTTTTTTTTTTTTTTCTAAAGCAATATTTGATAAAAATTTAAGGTAGAAAAAAAAAGCTAAGCTGCTTTTTTTGATAACATATAGAAAAAGAAAAAGATCGAAAGTTTCATACCCAAATTTATAAAGTGAGATTAATTTTTTTATTTTTATTTATCCGGAAATGTACTCCACATTAAGTTAAGTAATTTTCTTACGAAATTTTAATCACAAAATAAATACTTTAATTTAATTATCTTTTTCAAACCTATTTTTAAATAATATGAGAAGAAAGAGTTCCGGAGTACATTGATTTGAGTTTAGGATCATTTGGTGATGAGTTTAGTTTCAATTCAGGATGAGTTAAGGTTCGATTGAGGATGAGCTTAGGATCAATTAAGGATGAGTTTAGGATCTAAAATCAATTGAGGATGAGTTTAGGATCAAATGAGGATGAGTTCAGGAACCAATTCAGGATGAGTTTAGAGGATCAACTGAGGATGAGTTCAAGAACAAAATAAGGATGAATTTAGGATCAATTAAGAATGAGTTTAGAGGATCAATTAAGGATAAGTTTAGGATCAATTGTGGCGGTCAGTTGTGTGAGTTCAGCAACCAATTCAGGATAAGTTTAGAGGATCAATTGAGGTTAAGTTAAGGAGCCAATTTAGGATAGGTTTAGAGGATCAATTGCGGATGAGTTTGTTTACCAATTTAGGCTGAATTTAGAGGATCAATTGAGGTTAAGTTAAGGAACCAATTTAGGATAAGTTTAGAGGATCAATTAAGAATGAATTTAGGAACCAATTTAGGATGAGTTTAGAATCAATTCAGGATGAGTTTAGGAACCAATTTAGGATGACTTTAGGATCAAAGAAGGCTGATTTCAGGAACCAATTCAGGATGAGTTAAGAGGATCAATTGGGGGTGAGTTTAAGAACCAATTTAGGATGAGTTTAGGATCAATTGAAAAAGAGTTCAGAGGATCAATTGAGTATAAGTTTAGGAATCAATTTAGGATGAGTTTATTTACCAATTTATGTTGAATTTAGAGTATCAATTAAGGACGAGTTTAAGAACTAATTTAGAATAAGTTTAGAGGATCAAAAAAGAATGAGTTTAGAAACCAATTTAGGATGAGTTTAGAATCAATTGAGGATGAGTTTAGGAACCAATTTAGGATGAGTTTAGGATCAAAGAAGGCTGATTTCAGGAACCAACTCAGGATGAGTCAAGAGAATCAATTGAAGGTGAGTTTAAGAACCAATTTAGGATGGGTTTAGGATCAAATGAGGCTGAGTTCAGGAACCAATTCAGGATGAGTTAAGAGGATCAATTGAGGATGAGTTTAAGAACCAATTTAAGATGAGTTTAGGATCAATTGAGAATGAGTTAAGAGGATCAATTGAGGATAAGTTTAGGAACCAGTTTAGGATGAGCTTAAGATCAATTAAAAATAAGTTTACGAACCAATTGAGGATGAGTTTAGGATCAATTGAAAATAAGTTTAGGATCAATTAAGAATAAGTTTAGGATCTAGAATCAATTGGGGATGAGTTTAGGATCAAATGAGGATGAGTTCAACAACCAGTTTTGAATAAGTTTAGAGGATCAATTGAGGATGAGTTTCAGAACAAATTAAAGATTAATTTAGGATCAATTAAGAATGAGTTTAGAGGACCAATTGAGGATTAGTTTAGGAACCAATTTAGAATAGGTTTAGAGGATCAGTTGAGGATGATTTTAGGAACCAATTTAAGATGAGCTTAGGATCAATTGAGAATGAGTTTAGGAACCAATTTAGGATAAGTTTAGAGGATCAATTAAGAATGAGTTTAGGAACCAATTTAGAATGAGTTTGGAATCAATTGAGAATGAGTTTAGGAACCAATTCAGGATGAGTTAAGAGGATCAATTGAGGATAAGTTTAGGAACCAACTTAGGATAGGTTTAAAGCATCAATTGAGGATGATTTTAGGAACCAATTTAAGATGAGCTTGGGATCAATTGAGAATGAGTTTACGAACCAATTGAGGATGAGTTTAGGATCAATTGAAAATAAGTTTAGGATTAATTAAGGATAAGTTTAGGATCTAGAATCAATTGTGGATGAGTTTAGAGGATCAATTGAGGATGAGTTTAAAAACAAACTAAAGATGAATTTAGGATCAATTAAGAATGATTTTAGGATCAATTGATGATGAGTTTAGAAGATCAATTGAAGATGAATTTAGAGGATCAATTGAGGAAGAGTTTAGGATTAAATGGAATGAATTTAGAGGGTTAATTAAGGATGAGTTTAGGAACCAATTAAGGATAAGTTTAGAAGCCAATTTAGATCGAGTTTAGGATCAATTTGAGAATAAGTTAATAATTATTAATAGAAAAGGAATTTCTTACAGATTTATATTATCACATGGCAGAGGGATGGAACAGAAAAAAAAAATTTTAGATCCTAAGTCATTGTCATTTGTCAATCTGTGTTCTACTATTTATAAAACGCTAAACGTTGACTTTTGGGAACTTGGTACTCTCTCTAAAATGCTGTGTTTATAGAAACTGCTAGAATCAATAGAATCTTTTTTATTTAAGCAAAAAAATATAGGTACATTGAAAACCTTTGCTTTTCTCAAATATCTGAAAAAAGTTTAATTTCGCAGGCCTGTGTAGTTATTTCTTTCAAAGATTGTATGTGATATTCTCTCTAGAAGCTTATGATTTCAACACCCCAACAACTTCCTTATTCTAATAAGTTTTTATGCCTCTTGTTCATTTAGCGATTATGTGAGCATATTAAAAAAAAAGAACAACAACAACAAAAAAAAACCACAAAGCCTGAAATTCTATTTTGAACTTCAATCATGAAATATTTAGGCAGGAAATTTTAACCGCAGATGAATAAAGTTACATAATAATACGAGTTTGAAATTTAATATTTCGCATACTTTTCTAAACACCCAAAAACGAAAAATTATATTTATGCAAGGTTCATTAAAATATTTAACAAACTTTTGTTTTTTTTTTTTTTTTTGCTTTTCTTGTTTTTGTTTACTTTGTGAAAGAAGTTTGTTGAGGAACTTTTCCACCTACTCATATAGGTAGGTAGAAAGATAAATTTGTGAAATTTCGAGGTATTCCATCTCATCATTACCCTTGTGAAAATTTCAATTACTGTCAAAAGGTTTCATTAATTTATATATGTGGCGGTGCCTTCAATGCTGACGAAAAGCAGAAGCAGCTGTCAGTATTGCCACAATCGCAAATGTTTGTAGGTTCATTGTTGATATTACCACAAATCAAACTTTAAAATACAACAGCAACAGCAACAACAACAAGAAAAGCAACAAATGAATTTTATTAAACAAAATAAATATCTACTTTCTTTGAACCACAACAATAAAAAAAAAAAATATTTAAACTGAAATATTAAATGTAATACATATATACATACAGTGCAGTCTGAAAAAATACTACCGTAGTGGAGCCATTTGCTTTTGAGTCGATGCCAATAAGTATAACTTTCATGCAAGGCAATGATCCGAAACACACGTCGAAGACTACAAAGGAATGGATTAGGAAAGAAAAAATCCAAGTTTTGGATTAGCCTGAACAAAACCCATAGAGAACCTTTGGAATGATTTAAAGGTTTTTATTGCAAATAAAAATTATGTTAATCTGTAGATTATGTAATTATTTAAATCCTGTTTTTTTGTTTTGATCTTTTTAAATTTTTAACATTTTTTGGCTCTCAAGTTATGAATTAAATTTTTTTTTAATTTGATTTAATTTTAAATTTTTTGTGTGAATTGAATTTATTACCAATTGAATAAAAAAAATAATACTTACATTTTTTTGTTAGTGCTTTACATTAAATGGAAACATAAATTTTTTGTTTTTGAATACAATTGTTCTATTTATATGTCCATGGCTGTATATTTACATATAAATATTTTCGTATATGTTCTGTCAATATGGTACCGTACTCGTACTCTAAAAACGAGTATGGAGAGTAAATATGAGAACGATGGAGTACGTCCCTCCCACTCTCTCTCTCACTCTCATTCTTTATAAGTTGCCTCAAGAACTGCACTCATATATATACATATGAATGTATGAGAGCATATGAGAATCCACCACTACACATACATACATATTTAATCCCAGTTGCACAAACAGTGAGTACTCCTCAAACGATTACTGATTTCATTACTCCAAAAGGAGGGATAAACGAGCAACTCCAATACAGTAATAAAATTTTTGAATTTCATTAACACAATTTCATAATTTTATATGGTCTATTTTTAGAAATAATAATAAACAAAGACAGCCTGATTGAGTTGTTCAAATTTGTATATTTTACTCTCTCTTGCCCAGTTAACCCTTTACGGTAGGTAGGGTAAAAACTGCCCCCATATTTTTTTTATGCATAGTGTGATATATTTTAACCAGTGGCGGATACAGGAAACATTTTTGGGGGGGAGGGGAAATAAAAATTCTCCATATGAGCCAAAACGCGGGCTGTAGCGTTTTTTTTTCTCATTTGTGTATGGTTTTTTTTAAGAAATTTACCTCATCTGAGAATCGAACCTGAGGCAGATGGAACTACAGTCAAGCACTCATCCACGAAGTAACCATTGTTGAACGTCGTCGAGCTGTTTCTGAACTTGATTAGCAGCTTCTGTAGGAGATTAATTTGATGCTAAAATGGCAGTATCGTCTGGATAAGTAGCTATAGTATCACCATCAGTTTCAGGCAAGTCGCAGGTAGAAATCGAATAAAGAGCAGGACCCAGAACACTGCCCTGTGGTACTCCGGCTTTCACTTGACATTTGGCTGATGATGATTCATCATTTACTTTGACATAGAATGATAGGACTTTGAGACCAAATAAAATGGAGCTGGAAGTAAATTTTTTGATTTGTATAACAGCCCTTTTAACTTTTTCGAACGCTTCTTGAATGTCCAAAAATATGGCAGAGCAATATTTTTTGCATTCCACAAAGTCTGTGACAATATTGATGATATTGCTCAGGAGTACCGTGCTTATAACGATTGGTGATTCGGAACTATATTCTTATTCTCTTGTATTATTAGCAATCTACTACTTCGAATATTTTTGAGAATATTGTCAACAAACTTATAGGTCTATATGAGAGCATTGAGTTTTCAGGTTTATTTGGTTTAGATATCATTATTATTTCATTTTCATTTTATTCAGTCAAATAGAACATATACTTACTGACTAGAAATTTCGATAATAACAAAGGTATTGTAAAAAATAATAACAATTCAGTTTTAAGCATTATAAGTACAAAGATTCAACATAATGCTTGAATTTAATTCTAGATATAGAGAAATCAACATTGCATTGCTTTGAGATTTTATTGAATTCAATCAAGGCCCTGGTAATTGGTGCATTCAGAAGATAATTAGTTTTTAAAGAGGGTACATAATAGCTCAAGTGACGAGTAGGTACATTGAAACTGATTTTTTTAAGTAGTAGTGGGCAATCAGTATTACCACATATTAAGTCATATACAACCATCAGGGTATGTATGTATAATTCTTCTACTCTCAAGAGATTTAAGACTAATAAGTAAGCAACGAGCGTTGTATGAAGGAATCGGGTCAATAAAACGTAATGGTTGGAGGGCAAAACGCAGAAATTTCCTTTGAATTCTTTCGATACGTGCTGAATGCGTGTTATAGAAGGGATTCCAAATAAAAGAAGCGTATTCAAGTTTGGATCGCAAAAGCGTTGTATTTAACGTTGTATTTTACGCGTATAAGGATTTTCAAAATCTCGACCATAACGACGAATGAAACCTAAAAGCGAGTAAGCTTTTGGTACAAGGAAGTTAATATGATTTACAAAGGTAAATCTTGGATCAAAGAGAGCCCCTAAATCAAGAAACTCCTTAACCGATTTTAGAGCATTATTAGATAAATTATAGGATGAATGAAAATGGTTTGCTGACCTTAAAAAACTCATGTGAAAGCATTTTTTTATATTAAGAGTTAGTTTGTTTTGAAAACACCAATCGACTAAACGATTAAGGTCAGATTGAAGCAGAACGATATTAGTCAAGTTTTTGATTCTGCAAAAGACTTTCAGATTATCAGCAAAAAGCAGAAAATTAGAATGGGAAAAGCAGTTGCCAATATCATTAATGAACATTGTGAATAATAGGGGGCCCAGTATGCTTCCCTGCGGAACGCCAGAGGTGGCAATGAATGGATCCGATTTTACGTTTTTGATATCAACATAGCATATCCTATTGTAAAGATACCACTCCAAGAAAGTTAAGTGTATACCTAAACTTGAAATTTTTATGCAATTAAGATGTTATGGGAAATACCTGTCGAAAGCTTTCGAGAAATCATCATTTTGAAAAGCAGATATACAGAAATCAGTGTAAACTGCTAGATTTGTAACTGTTGACCGTCCAGTAATGAAACCATGCTGGTGTGGACTGATAATACGCTTTACCGCAAAAAAAAAAAGCTTTTCCTTAACGACTGTTTTCAAGAAGTTTTGAAGTGGTTGACAGCTTGGAAATAGGCCGATAATTAAGAACATCACTTTTATTTCCTGATTTTAGTATCGGTGTAATGTGAGCAACCTTCCATTTATCGATAAATTCTCCTGAGCTGAGGGAGCTTTCATTCGAAGAAAATATTCATAAATAATTTTCATCAAACTGATTTTTAAATACAATAAATTAAATCGATGATACATTTGATGGACCCTATAAAATTAAAATTTTGGGAAAAATTTTCCGATTTTTTTTAATCTTAACCTCAAAAAAATGGCCAAAAGTGACAAAAAATTCACAGAACAATCAAATTAAATTTTTTGAAATAAATATTATTCAATTGTGACGGCAGATCCATTTTTAATAAAATAAAAAAAAAATAAAAATAAAAAAAAAAAAAATTTGTATTGCTCTAGAACAAAAACAAAAAAAAAACAATAGTAAAATACTCGCTTGGTATTTGTAGTAGATTTCGGAATTGTATGTACACAGGTCTGAGCAACATTAGAAGAGCACAGAACCATGTAGAGTTCGAAAAGTAAAAATGTGTAGGTCTTGGTGTCAACTAAATTAAACGTCAACTTCAACTGTTCACTCTCTTCCCTTTCGCTTCCGATTTTGAGCTGCAAAGTTCTGGTTTTTATTGGTTATTGAAATTTAATTACGTGTGATTAAACTCAATCTTCAACCATCCACTTCAGCAATCATAAAAATTTAAGGTAACTATTCAATTTAAAACCAATTCTATAAAACCTAAATGGAATTTAAAATATTTTGCACGATTTCCACAATTTTTAGACACATTATCTGAGGAGATATCCACTAGCAAATGCTAGGTGCTTCGATCACATTTCTTTTCCTATATCAGCCTCTCAAAGCTCAGGACACGTGCAATTTGATAGACACGCAAGGGTGCTTTGCAAAATTATTATTCCTGGGTTCCGCCAACATTAAACTAACCTGCATTGCTACACGTGCGTGAGAAGCGCCTCGAGCGCCACGTGCATTCAAGCGTAGCTCAGATTTTCGACCAGGTCTACCTAAGATCTATTCACACCAAAAGAAATAACCATAAGTGGAAAAAGTGCTATAAAGAAATATACAAAATTAAAATAAGCAAAAATCTCTAAAATTTCTAAGTTCCTAATTTAACTAAATTAATTAAAGTTGAATTGAATTATTATTAAGTGATTTCTAAAATTTAAGTGTTATTAAAGTGTGGTTAAATTGAAAATATGGTACCATTGTATAAATTAATTTTACATATATAAAAAGTATTTTTTATAAATCATCTTTTAAAATCTAATGCTTATACTATAATGATTAAATAATAACAAAGAAAAATATTTCAACAATAATACATGCAAAATCCCAACGTCATCATGTTAGCGCTAACACCGATGGATCCTTCAAAAATGTAAGTTTTGTTCCTATTTCTATCTATATATACAAAAAAAAAAAACTTAATATTCTTATAGTATTTGCATAATGCATTCATATGTTTAAAATGTAAAATGTTTTTTTTTCTACCATATTTTCAACCAATCAGCCAATAACTAAAAATTTACTATATAAATTAATTAACCAATGAAATTCACTTAATTGGTAATATTAAGAATCTTATTTCTAGGCTTTACTGTAACAAAAACAAAACATGCATTCAATTTCATTCTCTTTCTATCAATTACTGTATTAATAAGTAAAATGAATAAACGTTAATTTTCTGAAGTCTTGTAAAATGAGATGATCCGTTAGTTGATTATGGATGGGATGGAGAGTAATAGTCACTCTACTTTAGGTTGGGCAGGGAGAGTAGGCAAAGCATAAAATCAAGCTTTGAGTTGTTGGTGATCGTCACGGCATAAAGTCATATGGTTTTTTTTGTTTACTTGGCATTCTTATATATATTTATTTACCTATTGACATATTAGTTCTTTCATTTGTGCATGATTTTTTTTATGTATTGATCCACTTGGGAAATTTTAATGACAAGCAAGATCCCCCCCAATTCCGAGGAGCTTAAGTCCAGGCCTACCGCAAGCATGCACACTCGCTGTCATACCAGTGGATTGGTCTATTACACAATGTGCATTCAAATGCATTTTTTTTATCGTGAAGGACATAATTTCATTAACTCATTGACTTCCCACTACTGATGATGTGCCCAACTTCAAAAAATTTACCAAAAATAGTAGAGGCTCATTTTTTTCAAATGATCATCATTGGGAATTTGAGCCATTATCAATGATAAGGAATGAGGTTGAGATCTTTCGTGGTGCTCTGACCAATAGTGCGTTAAAAAATATTTATATTTTAAGATTGACTCCTAAACTGCATGGGTTTTGCTAATAAGATGGAGTTTTTGCGAAGGAACTTTTCACGTTGAACACGAATCTGAGGTCAAAAACTTCCCATCACGTCACTTTTTAGGAAAAAAAAATGGGGTTCAAGCAAGTCTAATTTTACAAGGATCCGATAATTTTTTCTATTTTTTTTTTTTTAATTTTTAAACTTTTCAAACTGATTCAGGACGATACTTTAAATCACAAACAGTTACTGACTTAGAAAAACTATGAATGCAGGAGTGCTCAGTATCAACTTCTCTTTTTGAATCCGTATTCAAACCTCATGTCGAAGAAAACAAATCGGATTTGAAAAAAAACCGATGGAAATAAAAAATATCGTTAAATAGATTTTATTTTGACTTTTTTTCCATCCATTGTTAGTTAATCTCTTAGAATAAAGTTTTCACATTTCGGGGGGGGGGGGACCCCACCCCCAGAACCACTAAAGCTTCCCCCCGCCCCCCCCCCCCTAAATACGGCCTTGCTTGGCACACAAGTGTTTGCGTGCTTATTGGCGTTTTAGATAGCTAGTCTATGTCGTCATGGATTTTGTGAGAAACTATTTCAGAAAGTTTGTTTGTGAGAAAGTTTTTCAATGAGATGCAAGTGAGCTCATGCTCGTAATCGTGTCCTCTTTTATTACTCCTTTTGGATGCTAAAACGAGTACTCCATGTCCTAGGACAATGTTAAAAAGGAGTACAAAATGCAAGAGCTCTGGAGCAATATGAAGTAATCGATTGCTCGCTTTGGAGCGCTCAATGATTACTCCTACGATCATCCAAAGTTCAACTGGGATATAACAACAGCAACAATAATAACACACAAAAGTGGAAAATTTGAAAGAAAAACAACAACAAAATACTTAGAAAAGCCTTAAGACACAGGTTAATACCAAATCCATAGAGTAAATTCAAATATGTTGCCATGGTGTACCCAATCTGTTCATTGTTGTTGTTGTTTGTTGTAGTGCGTGTGTATATGAATAATAACAACAACAACAACAATAATAACAAGAAAGTTGTATTGAAAAAACCGCAACAAAGTAACCGCATATGAGACAAAATATCAAAAACAAACAACACAAATGCAAACGTAAAGAAAAATTTGTGAGGCTAAGTAGATGAATTTAAGTTTTGCATTTTTGAGTTTGAGTTGAGGTGACAGTGTAAGACAAAAACAATGACAGCAAGCAATATTTTGTTAATGCATACACCCCTTACATACATATAAGCATATGTATATTTATAAATTCATACATACATACATACATATGTATGTATAAGAAAGGGGTTCCTTCTCTTCACATATAAGGTGAGATAATTTAAAATTAATTAATTTTAACATTAAATGTCATTAAAACCTGATTTGAAAGACATCAATCAAAATCAAACAAAGGTTGGTTCTTGGTTCGCAAGTTCATTCGTTCGATCGTTCGTTCGTTTTCTTGCTTGGATGCGGTTGTTGATGAAGTGATGAATTAGAAAGAGAATATTGCCGCCTGTGGCTACTACAAGTTAGGGGAATGCAGGGTGGAGGTAGATATAGTATTGGAAATGTTGCTGTCACAGGAGCGTTGATGAGATGAGCGCATGGTGGTGGCACAAACTGATGGCTGGTGACAAATTGTTAGCTATTTATGGGCTTGACTATTGGAATTAATTTTGGTTTTTTTTTTAGCAGTATGAGGTAATGAAAACGAAATGAAACTTTTAGAAAATCAATTTTTAATTACTTACTGTAAGTTTTATAGACAGAGTTTTAAAAATAAAATAATGAAATTTTGTTAAACGAAATTTGGGCAACTTACTAGTGTTTATTCTGGTCAATTGGGATTTTGGATGTAATTTTTGAGTCTTAAGCGAATCTAGTCACAAAGATTTTCTATCATATCTAGGTAGCCAGATTTTTTTTTTTTATATTTTACTAAAAAAAGCGGAAAATAGCATTAATTTTACCAGTAGCTAAAAACCCATCTGCGAATGCAATCAATGATTTTCGACCCATTAGTGTTTTGTCCTCTTTATCTAAAATATGTGAAACACTCATGTCCGAGCAAATCTCAAATTACGTATTTGAAAACAATCTGCTCTCACCATTTCAATCTGGGTTTCGAAAGGGCCATAGCTGTTCTACTGCAATGATGAAAATTATGGACGATATTCGTGTGTCTTATGATCAGGGGGATCTGACTCTTCTTTGTCTTTTGGACTTTTCAAAAGCGTTTGATTCTGTGAACCATCTGTTGTTATGTCAAAAGCTAAAGTCCTATTTTGGGTTTTGTGCAAGCTCAATAAAGCTAATGAGGAGCTATTTGGAAGGAAGAACTCAAAGAGTAAGAGTGGCGGATTCCTACTCTCAGTATAAATCGGTAACATCTGGTGTACCACAAGGATCAATTCTTGGTCCTTTGTTGTTTAGTCTATTTATTAATGACATCTTTGTTGCGTGTAAAAATGTTAATGTTCATGCGTATGCGGATGATATTCAGCTGTATTTGTCTAACCGTATCGGTCTTGTTGACGATCTCATTGCGAGAATAAATGAGGATTTATTAACCATTGGTAAATGGGCTTTTGACAATGCTTTAAGTTTAAATGCTGATAAATCATTTGTGTTACCCATTTCAAAGGGCAAAATTCCACCTACTATCATTCCCCCTCTATTTATAGGAACCGTTCAATTGAAATTCGTTAACAAAATAACTAATTTAGGTTTTTATATTAACTCGAATCTGTCTTGTGTTGATCATGTCAATAATGTTATTAGTAGAGTATTCTTAACACTTCGTAATTTGAGAGTATCTGCTGCATTTACTCCTGTGGATATCAAGCGGAAACTGGCTATCCAGTTAGTATTACCTATTATAACCTACTCGGAGCTCATATACAGTAAAGTTGACTCTCATTCGCTCCACAAGCTTGAAGTTGCTTTCAATAATGTAACACGGTACGTTTACGGCCTGAGAAGATTTGATCACATAACTTCATGGAGAAACCGAGTTCTTGGCTGCAGTATTTCTGATTATCTGAAAGCTAGAAACTGAATATTCCTGTTCAAGCTAATTACAAGTAGGACTCCTCTGTATTTGTATGATAAGCTGATCTTCTCTCAGTCTGCGAGGTGCCTAAATTTTATTGCACCAAAGTTTAAATACCTTAATTCATCTAGAATGTTTTTCATTAACACCATTAGACTATGGAATGCACTTCCTTTACAAATCAAAAGAAACATAAGCCTGCATAATGTTAAGCCTTTACTACTTAAATTCTTTTCAAATGCAAATTTTTAAATTGTTTCAAAAGTTGTGGTATTATGTTAGTTGTTTTATTTGCCCTTAATCTGTTTTATAAACCTACGCATCAATGTATCCCTCTGCTGCTTAAGATCAAAAATGTTAGTTTAATTTTTACTACCTCCCTTTGTCTATTTTTTAGTTAAGCTTTTTATTATTAATAATTTATTTTCATCTTCTTTTATTTTCTGTTAATTTTTATTTATAAGTATTTTAGTTCTATTCTACTTTTCTTTTATTGTATTTATATATATTTTTCAAGTACTGGTAAAGATTCTATATCTTAATGTACTACTATTTTTTTTTTTGTTAATAAATTGAAATTGAAAACAAAAAATTTTAATTTCTTAGTAAAATACGTTGAAAGTCGTTTTTTCCTCTGTTTTCGTTAGATATCGCAAAAATATATGGTTTTAAGGCTTTGTTATGTTATGTGACCCTAGCTTATTTCGAAAAATAAATATTTCTTGATGTGTAAACATTTTATCTCACGGTATGGGCAAAATTTCAAATGTCTAAAATGTAAGAATAACTGTAATGTAAGATGTAAGATAACTGTAACGTCCAGTTCCCCTCTCGCTCACATTACTGCGCGGTATGACTGTGCTACTCTAAACAACAAAGAGAAGAAGAGAGGGAGAAATTAAAATACGAGCGGAGTTTGTTTGTTTATGTTTCGATCAATTTACTCTCACATATATGTGCATACGAAAACAAAATGTGTATGTACATTTATTCGTGGCAGAATTATTTGTTGGTGTTAAACGTATGGAGATCGACTATACCATACAAGCAGAGAAGTCGACGTAGCAAACACAGGCATTTGATAGGCTTTGCATTCGATTAGTTAGATTGCATTAAAATTAAATATTTTTTAAAATATAAAAACAATACAAAATGATTTGTAATAAAGAATCTAGGTTTCAATAAATGTATAAACAAAATGTAGTGATAATGATAGCAAACCACGGCATTATAAAAATTTTGCTTTGTACATTAACCTTAGAAAGGCAACACTTTTTTTATTTATGTAAATAGCAAAAATGTTAAACAGAAAAATCAAACTTATTATAAAATCACTTATTACTTCAATAAAAATACATTGTTTCTTATTTTTATTAAATGCAGTTAAGGCAACTCTCTGCGCGGTGCTTTTAAGAAGTAGTGGGGTGACTAGTCATCCCTGTTGCCTTCCTAAGGTTAAATGTGGAAAGCACTTATCATCGCCTGAGGATTGATTTGGCGTATGTGTGTACAAATTCATATACCTATACGCCAAATCAATTCTCAGGCGACGTTATGTAAAATTTTCACATCTAATAAAATTTCAAATCGACGGGAATAAAAACTTAAAGCGCGGAAAAAAGGATGCAATTGCAGCTGCGTATATGTGAGCATATAGATCCCGATGCATTGAGTAAAAGAAAAATAATGCAACTACAACATATCAGCCCTATTCACGATTTGCAATGATGCAAGACCATTTGCAATTTATGGTGAATTGGGCTATTATCTATAAAAGATAATGATATCTAATAAGATTTTAAGTTTATAAAAGAATTGTTTTAATTTGAATTAATTACCTAAGCATATAGATTATACATTAAATCCCTATATATGGCTATACATATGTGAGCTTATGTATATGGCATTCAGTTGGCTTAACTGTTTACACATCAAATATCTTGCGTGCCTTGCACACATTCATTGTTTTTTTTTTCATATATCTACATCCGATTTTTACTCCAAATACCAGTTTTTCGGATTTTATGAATAAATTTACTATTCTGACCCATTAGAAGGAGAGATATGACTTTGCAGCGTTGGACAATATTTTTCCTTACAACTTTTCCTATAATAGATTCTCCGACGTAATCATCGAGAAATGCACGGTTATATCCTAAAAACGCAGAAAAAGTCAACTCATGAGCACAAAAACCGACCAACTTCAACGGACTGTACCGAACGCCCAACCAAGACTTTTGGCAAAATCCTATACAGAGTTTTTAATTGTTAGGCCAAGTACTTTTCAGCTATCATAGTCGTTACGCAGGATCCGAACATGACCCCATATATTGTTGCACAGTGTAATAAATTTATAATAAAAATGCTATTTTTATATAAAAATGTTATTAAAATTTAAAAAGTCTGCATTAAAACAATGCAAAATAGAAAAATTAGTTGATTTGCGAACTGATTTCAGAATTTTAAAATCATGGTTAAAAAAAAACAAAAAAATCAGTATTTATACTGACAAAATCAGTACGTCTGGCTACCCTAATCATATCTCAAAAACCCAATAACACATTTTTCTTTATTGTGTACCAAGAGCGATTAAAAAAAATTTTGTCGAATCTTCAAATTGTCCAAAATCGAAAATTTACACTAGGTTCTGTTTGGGAAATAGTTGTGATGTTCAAACACGCCCTTTACTTTTTATGAGGAACATTTTTTGCTAAAGAAAATGTGCCATTATTCCAATCTCTAGACCTCGTAGAAACATTTTTAGAAAGACTCCGAAAATAAGTTTTCGAAACTTTGACTCTCTTGGGGAAGCAGTTAACATTTACACATTACTAGATACAGGTTTTCTGTTTCTTTTACTTTATTTCGAAAGAAATTTTACCGCACCATTAAATCTTGGAAAAAATCATAAAAATTTAGAATCCTTTAGCAGGAATTTCTTAGAATTGCGGACTCTAACTTCACACTTGCTCAATTTATTATATTACCTATATTGCCAGCATATCCAAAAACTGCAGATAGGGGTAGGGGAGGTGTTTATGTTTCTCGCTACTTCAAACCATTTTGAAAATCTGTACGATTTTCATATAGAAATTTTGAAAATTCGTCAAAAATACATTTAACAACTAATTCCGAAGACAAGTATATTTAATATTTTTATATTTGTAGGGATCCTTTACGCAGCATAAGGAGTGAGATCGAAAAAATCTTTACATATATAAAATTCAATAATTTTTAAATGGTTGATCTTATTGGGAGTATGAATGTATAAACTCGTAATTGTGACTAACTTCATATCTATCATAGTCGCCATTTTTTGATATTGACAACTATTCTATTTCGAAGAGCGCCAAAAATACTATAAGAATTCATCTGTCAAATATTTTTCATAATTTTACAAAAGTGTTTTACTATAGCTGAAAATGTCGAATTTCGTGCCAACAAAACAACATTTGCGGGAAGTTTTAATTTGCTTCTTCCATTTAAAGAAAAACGCAACTGAAGCACATCGTTTACTCACTGAAGCCTATCCTGACTGTGCTTTAGACGTTAGAATGTGTCAGGTGTGGTATGCCCGTTTCAAAAGTGGTGATTTTGATGTTGAAGACAGGGAACGTTCAGGCGGCCCGAAAAAGTTCGAAGATGAAGAATTGAAGGCATTACTCGAAGAAGATTCATGTCAAACGCCACAAGAACTTGCAGAATCTTTAGGAGTTGATCAATCAACCATTTCTAAAGGATTAAAAGTATTGGGAATGATTAAAAAGCAAGGAAATTGGGTGCCGTACGAATTGAAGCCGAGAGACGTCGAACGACGATTTTTCACATGTGAACTGCTGATTGAACGACAGAAAAGAAAAGGTTTTCTGCATCGTGTTGTGGCTGGCGAGGAAAAGTGGATACGTTACGATAACCCAAAGCGTAAAAAATCATGGGGACCGCCCGGACATGCATCAACAACAACGGCAAAGCCGAACATCCATGGATCCAAGCTCATGCTGTGTATTTGGTGGGATATGAAAGGTGTCGTGTATTACGAGCTGTTGAAACCGAATGAAACGATCACTAGCGACCGCTACTGACTACAATTGATGCGTTTGAGCCGAGCATTAAAGGATAAGAGGCCAGAATATGAGAATAGACACGACGAAGTTATTCTTCAGCACGACAATGCTCTGCCGCATGTTGCAAGGCAAGTAAAAACATACTTGGAAACGCTGAAATGGGAAGTGCTACCCCACCCGCCGTATTCTCCAGACATTGCTCCTTCTGATTACCACTTGTTCCGATCGATGACATATGGCTTGGCTCAACAGCCGTTCTTTCGAAGAATTCAAAAAATGGGTCGATTCGTGGATAGCCTCAAAAGATGAGGAGTTCTTTCGACGCGGAATCCGTATGCTACCAGAAAGATGGGAAAAGGTTGTGGCTAACGATGGACAATATTTTAAAGAATAAATTTATAATCACTTTTTCACAATAAATGTCCAAATTACGAAAAAAATACGAGTTTATACATTCATACTCCCAATAGAATTTTGATTTTTTTTTATTTAATTGATAATATTTTACAAATTACAGAAAAACATAACTTTTATAGTTCTAACCACTATTTATGAACTCGTGGACCTTCCATTAGAGATTTGATAGTTGTTTCAGACACCTTTTTGGAACAGTTTGCCTATCTCCTTTTAAAATCATCGATATTTTGGGACGACACCTTTTTTGTGCTCTTTAAGTTTCTTTTCACAAGAGCCCAATATCTCTTCACTGGTCTTAGCTCTGGACAATTTGGAGGATTGGCCTCTCTTGGTGCAAAAACTATGTAATTACTTTGGTACCACTTCAGAGCTTTCTTGCCGTAGTGACATGATGCCAAATCGGGCCAAAAATATGTGGACACATTGTGCTCTCTTATGAAAGGAAGGAATCTTTTTTTCAAACATTCTTTGATGTATATTTCGGTATTTATAGAGCCCACTGTAACAAATGACTTGGCTTTTTTGCCGCAACTGCATATAGCTTGCCGTACCAGGAATTTTTTAAGAAATTTTGTCTTCTTTTGGATTCTAAATTGTTCTTCGACATTTCCTCGAGCATCAGCAACATAAAAATGTTGACCCGGAAGCTGCGTAAAATCTGCCAGTACATACGTTTCGTCGTCCATTATACAACATGAATATTTTTGTATGAAATTCGATTTTAATTTCCGAGCTCTACTTTTGGCATCTAAATTTTTTGCAGCATTCCTGTCTGGAACTTTTTGGACTTTGTATGTTTTCAAACCTGCATTGGCTCTAACTTTTCGCACCAAATAGTCAGAGCACTGGGCTAACCGGGCAGCTTTTCTACCAGATGTGTTTGGAGATCTTTTCAATATGCTTTCTATTTTCTTGGCTTTCCCAATATAATGTGGTCCTTGTTTTCTTCCCGAACCAGGTTTCTTATCGATGGTCAAATTCTCCTGAAACTGTTTAATAACATTGGAAACAGTTTGACGGCAGACCTTCAATTCTTTGGCCAATTTTTTGTAGGACCAATTTAGATTTTTTTGAAAATTTTTAATAATTTTAAGACGTACTTCTTTTTCTTCACTCATTTTGATCAAACTCACAATAAATCAACATGTTTGTCATTAAAAATAACAACTGACATATTTTTCAAAGATAACTTGATCAAAGAAATTTTTAAATTTTACACCCAAAAAAAATTTACTGCTTCTCAAATTTCGTTGCCAGTAGCTTGCAAGTAGGAAATGTGTGAGTGTATTAGTGAAAAAGTGTGAATGTATTGAGTTTTTCGAACTTACACTTGCACGTGTGGACGCTGGTCGCTAGGCCCTTTACATCTTGACAAAGACACGCGAAAATTTCTTTTTAAAAAAATTTAATTTTTTAATTTGGATCACGATTTCTGGTAGGTACATATTTATTCAAAATGGATTGAAAAAAAAAAAACTTTTAATTCAGGAACAACAATCATAATGGCCTCGAGATATCCATAAAGTTTTATTATTTTGTTGTTGTTTATTGGTTTGAATGATTTACCAACAAAAATACACAAATCTCCGAATAGATATTTATGCATTTGTACAACTATTTGAAAGTTAGCAATATGTTAATACCTACATATTTTTCCTTGAAGTTATATCATAAAATAATAACAAAAACAAACAACAACAGAAAAAATAAAAAATTTCCAATTTCTATTTTGGAAATATGTGCCTATTTATTTTTGAATGATTGAATTCGTTGCTGTTGTTGTTGTTGTTGTTGCATTTGAAAATGTTGACGACTGTGTAAAATTTTGTTGGCAGGTGGCATACATCAACAGCAATTTTCTTTCTATTGCCCACTATATTGCGCACCCCCTCCCCTGCCCTCGCTCCTCCATTCTTCATCCTCCAACTCCTCATCAGAAAAATATACATAAATGATATGTTGTTGTTGTTGTCGATGTTGTCAGTTTACCAAAAAACCAAAACCACAACCCATCCAATAATGGCATTAGATTCGTTTGTTTTTGTTGTTGGTAATGTTGTTGGTGTTATTTTTTGGGCGCGAACAAACAAAACTCACTTTCGTCGTTGTTGTCGTCGTCGTCGTCGTTACTTACATACATACAAACAAACATACAATTTAACTTAATTTTGTTTATTTTTGGTTATTTGATTTATACAACAACAATGAAAAATAACTACAACAATGAACAACAACATTGTTGTTGTATTTTTTTTTTTTTTTTTTTTTGTATTTTGTATGTTTTGTCATTTGAGCATATTTCATTTGTTTGCTTCCTCAAAAAAAAAAAAAAAATAAAAAATTATGAAGAAAATAAAATTGAAAAAAAATGTACCAAAAAAATAAAAATAAATATCGAAAAAATTGACAGACAAACGTCAGACATTCGACACATTACAGAAAGCAAGAGAAAGGCGTGAGGTATTGAAGAGGGGGGGCGGGGGGCGGGGTAGCAGGCAGCGGCTTCATTCTATTGTTGCTTGCTTTATACGCCAGAAACACCAGGAACAGAGTCAAATTTGTGTCTGAGGGCGTGGGGCCTCACTATAATCAAATATTATAAACAAACTCAAGCACCCCTCTAACCCCTCACTTACGTCTGCCTCTGGGGCAATGTACAAAATATCGCCGCTGGGCACATATTTAATACATTTTTTTTTTTTGTAAATTTTTATAAAATATAAAAAAGTGTTTGCCAGGTTAGTGCCGACGCGCGCGAGCTTTGTTCGTCATCATTGTTGTTAGTGTTGTTGTTGCTTCTCTATTCTATCTATATTCATATTCATAAGACACTATCGTCCTATTATTGTATCAATATTGACATTACAACGAATTTTCGTTTATTTTATTTCATGTTTATTTTTCCTCCTAGCTCTTTCCAATTTTTGTTATTTTATTTTTGTTTTTTTTTTTTGTTGAGTGTAGTATGCTGTGGACATTTAGTATATTTGTTTTCTTTCACCCTACAGCTGTACTGTAAAAAGTTTGTGGAGCTTGATTGAATTTCAATCTGAGTTTATTTTTGAAAATATTTACCAAAACTTTAGAAAATTAATAAATAAGCTTTGACTCCATCAACGCCAGTGAAACGTTACCAGCAACTAGAATAATAACTAGAAAATAAACCTTAACCCTTTCATGTTCTAATTTTAATGGGGCTTGTAAGAAAGCGTTTGAACTGAAATTATGGTTATTCAGGATTTCCACAATCACCACACCAAATTTGACCTTTTTTAAAGGTAAAAAAAAAAATAGCTATGGAGCTGTAGACAACCACTGGATAACACTTTTCCACCAATTTATCTATTTTCATATTTTTTATAAACATATTTTATAATAAAAATTTCTACTTAGTAATAGCAAGAAGTATTGGACAAGATCGGGGTTTAGTGCGATCTGCAGGGTCTTTCAGTGAATCCTGGTAAGAGCACATTAGTGCTTTTTACCAGGAAACGCAAGAAGGATGGCCTGTTACTACCAACAATGAAGGGAGTAACACTGCAGTTGTCTTCTGAAGTTAAATATCGAGCACATCGAGCTGAAGGTCTCGCGTTTTCTGGTAGTGCAAGCGAGCTTTCGGTTAGACTTGGGGTCTGAATCCAGCTCTGGTATACTGGGTATACATTGCTCTTGTGAGACCTATTGTTACGTATGCCTCTGTAGTATGGTGGAGACGAACTTTGGTTAAGTCCACAGTATCCTCTCTGACCAGGCTTCAGAGAAGTGTGTGCCTGGGTATCACTGTTGCAATGTGTACTATATCTAGTGATGCTCTCAATGCCTTGCTTGAATTGCTTAATCTGGATCTTCAAATCCGCAAAGAAGCGATGAGAGCGGCCTACAGACTCCGGTTAAATGGAGTCTGGCATGTCGAGGCGGATGTAGGGCACAGTATGATATACCATCAGTTGTCAGTACAGTGCCCACTGTTCTTGATGCCCATGGACAATCATGTACCTTGCATCCGCTTCAAAAGAAGTGTGAAGTCAGGTTCCCGAAACGTGATCAATGGTTAGGTCCAGAGGTCGTACTTCGCGGTCTTCGTTATGTCTTCTATACCGACGGATCCAAAACCTCAAACGGTACTGGATCCGGTTGGAACTTGGACGATGAGATCAAGTACTCTTTTTCCACTGGGCAGATGGCGTCAGTCTCCCTAACGGAGGTTTTCGCTATCCCAGATGTGGTGGGCTGGATAATTGAGAAGAGGTAGCATGGGAAGTGCATAGGTATCTGCAGTGATAGCCAAGCTGCAGTGGAGGCAATGCTAACCCTGCCTGATCCTCAAAATTGGTCAGCCAGTGTAAGGTAAAACTAAATAGTGTAGCAAAACACAACAAGTTATGCCTTATATGGGTTCCCGGATACTGTGGTATTGCAGGGAATGAACTAGCTGATAAACAAGCTAATGAAAGTTCTGCAATTACACCATGGGGTCCGGAACCTTTCTTGGCGTAAGTTCTGGGGAGATCATGCATTGGATCAACGATTTTGTGGGTTCTATTCATAGAGAAAGATGGTCAGAGTTTGACTCCTGCAGGACCACAAAGTACTTCGTGACACAACCTAACAGGAAATCAGCGCAATTTCTACTCAAACTGAGAAGAAAGGACTTGAGATTACTGGTGGGTGTCATCACAGGGCACAACACATGCGGTCAGCATATGACTAACATGGGCCTCATCACCGATCCAATTTGCCAATCGTGTCTTGAGGACGACGATACTACAGAGCATTATCTTTGTAGCTGTCCGGCGTTCGCGAGAATCAGATTAAGGCTGTTGGGTACTGATGTCTTGAGTATGAATAATGAGCTTCTAAGGTGCATCAGTGAAGCAAAGAAGTTCGAGGTTGAAAGACTCTAGACCTTTCTTCTTCCCATTTATCCCCACATAACTTTCCTGTTTCTCTACTCTCTTCTACTGGTTCTATCCTTGGGTATAGCACAATGGTCCTGGTTGACTGTTGGTAGACTTGCAGCCGCCATATTGGTCCGCCATCAATAGATAATAAGCTTTCATTTGAGCTCAAACAAGCTCTAAAATACCTTAACTAATTTTGGACAGGGGGGGGGGGGGGGGTGGTGGTCTCCCATTGACAGAGAATGCCCCATATAAATACCAAATTTATCTTTTGCATCTAAATAAACCGCAAATTAAAGATAATTTGCTATAAATTTTGCTGATCCGAATTACATACATCATCGATCCGAATTACATGCAATCCTTTTTTTCGAAGTGATGTTGCCTAAGTAACTATTAAAATTGGTTGTGTATTAACGAACCCAATGAAACACAAGCAAATAACAAGCAAATAAAATTTTTCAATCGCTAAATTTTTTACTTCATTGGCTTGTGTTTTTTAATTTCATTTGCTTGTGTTTCGTTTAGTTTACAAGAAGTTTCACTTCTGCCTTATGTTCGTTAATACACAACCAATTTTTTTTTGGGATTAATGCTAGAACAAAAATTGCAACTCTGTACCGGTAATGTCGATGACAATTGTAGACGAACTCTTTTTGTGTGCGACATTTCCTTGGACATTTGCGCCATCTGTATGTGAAATGTATAACTGTCATAAACTTTAAGATGGCGACGCTACACATTGTTCTTTCTGCCATGGGCGTGTGTGTGTGTGTAAATAATATCCCAGCGGTAAATGGAAGCACTAGAATAGCGCTAAACAAGCACTAAAGTGAACTACAAGCACATGTGTTCCATATAAATTTTAACATTGCATGTCCTAGGAGACAAGCACTTGTTTAGTGCAGTACTTTTAGAGCTAAACAAACGCAAGAAAGAATGCGTTAGATAGGCACTTCCGCTCGTTCGTTCGCTGCTTTGTGCTTACTTTAGTTGAGAAAGAGAGGAGATAGAAAAAAATATCGAGTATCGATTCATGCATTCATAATTTTTCATTGTTGCGTCATTTTATTTTATTCCTTTCATTTGCTTTTTTTATTTTAAACCAAAAATATATATATATATATAAATAAATATATATATATATGTATTTATATATATATTTTACATTTTTATTTATTTTTTATAAAACAATTGCAATAAATAAATAAAATAAAACACACACACTTTTCGTGAAATTCCATAACCACTTTACTTCGCTGTTGCGTGAAAACAAACTCGCTTAGTTTCTCGATCAGTCAATCGTTCGTAGCGTCTCGCTGAACGATACTCGTTTTTATTACTCGATAGAAAACTTCATTTATTGTTCGCATGGTTGCTATGCAATTTCCGATTGAAATGGTGCACTTGCAAGCACTTTTTAAGCACTTTATTTTCAAGCACTTGTCTGAAAAACCGCTGGGATGTTATATTGAATTAAAACTATTTATGAATCGTTTATTATATAGTTTGCTCGTGAATTCAGTTACGGAATATTGATATTTAGCCCCTCATGCACATTGCTCAAAAATTATTTCGCATTGCAAACTTACGCGCGACGTCACATTCGGTTGGTCTTACTCTACAATTAAGTGTTAACATTACTGAATATATAAGCATTCATTTGAACCCCACCTCATTCAATATAACCTCCTTTAGCCTGCACACATGCCTTCAATCGATCCGGAAATCGTAGGACTGTTCGCCGCAGGACTTCCTGATCAATTTCAGTCCAGGCTTTCTCTAATGAATTTGTCAGCGACTCCAGACTGTGGTGTTGAGATGCACAAGCCTTACTCTCTAAAATACTCCAAATAGAGTAGTCCATTGGATTCAAGTCTGGGGAGTATGGTGGCCATTCTTGAGATGTTATGAATCCAGAAAAATTGTCTTTTATCCATGTTTGCGTTAATTTTGCCATGTTGCCAGATCTTGAGCTTTTCGGAGCTTGTACGGCTTAAGATTAAGCTTTGATTTTGCAATGATTCGCACTGTTTCACGGTTTACTCCCACTTCCTTAGCGATTTTTCTCATTGAGCGCCTTGGATTTCGCTTGATTCGTTTACGAATTTTTTCTGTTAAACTCGGTCTCGCTCGGTCTACCGTACGACTTGACAAATTTAAAGCCTTTGCAATTTGACGGCTACTATAATTTGCCAAATGAATTCATAATTCATAATTTCACGACGAATATTTTCCTTGTCCATTTTTATGGAAATTTCAAAATGTAATAATAAAAATTCAAATGAAATTAAAAGCAAAGCCAATGATGAATGAATTTGCTTTTTAAATCAAAGTAACGGTAAATGGCAAAGCTTGCTGCAGAGTATTAAACTTGCGTCACTTTACAATTGTCACCCTGTAAACTATAGTCGCGCTAATCAGAGCATAGGGCGAAAATCCTGATGAAAGCATTAAGATTATTAAATAAATTTTAAGTGCGGTTTTATTTGTGAATTTAATTATAAAACTTAATTTAATTAAAATGAGTGAAGAAACAACACTACAATTACTTTTCGATTACAAATCAACTGAATAAGTTTTCGTATGATTTTAAATAGAAACCACCGACAATTCTAGATAGCTCTGGGTTCCTATGTGGAACTTCTAACATATTTTGGCTGAAGAATATAACGTTTTTATAAAGATATAAGAATGATTGCGAATCGGGATTTGCTACTTCTTTCGACGAGAGTCTTGAATGAAAGTTTGAAAGCTATGTCCCTGAAGTATAAAAATAGCGAAATGTCGTTTATTAAAAGTTTATATGAGACCCTGATCGAATATGTATGAACAAGCAGGGTATCTCATAAGCTAACATGACCGTATAAAATATTTTATATATCATTTTATTTCAATTTTTTCTATTAGTTTTTTTTTTTTTTTCTTCGTGTGATTATTATTTTTGACAATGCAAGTCATCAAGCAGAAAACTGGTAACACTCGTAGTATGACTGACTGTCTATCTGTCTAACGCAATACAAAAAAAATTATACAAAAAAAAAAAACTGACAATCACATTAAAAATGCCGCATACAATTTATTAAATAAGCGTGGACGCCAAGAGAAGAAAAAAAATCATAATAATATAGTTAAATAAATATATGTAAGTACATGGAAACATATACAGGGTGACAATTGTAAAGTGACGCAAGTTTAATACTCTGCAGCAAGCTTTGCCATTTACCGTTACTTTAATTTAAAAAGCAAATTCATTCCTCATTGGCTTTGCTTTTAATTTCATTTGAATTTTTGTTATTACATTTTGAAATTTCCATAAAAATGGACAAGGAAAATATTCGTCGTGAAATTATGAAATTTCATTTGGCAAATTATAGTACCTTTAAATTTGTCAAGTCGTACGGTAGACCGAGCTATTATTCGATATAATGAAACTGGGGGTTTTGGAGATAGAGACCGGGGAAAATTTTCAACAGTTGCCACTACTGGTTTAACAGAAAAAATTCGTAAACGAATCAATCGAAATCCAAGGCGCTCAATGAGAAAAATCGCTAAGGAAGTGGGCGTAAACCGTGAAACAGTGCGAATCATTGCAAAATCAAAGCTTAATCTTAAGCCGTACAAGCTCCGAAAAGCTCAAGATCTGACACAAAAAAAGAAAGATTTGCGACTGCAAAGATGCAAGGCGTTGCTACGCTCCTCCGTGTTAAAAAATTTTGAAAATATCTTGTTTACAGATGAACAAATTTTCACGGTTGAACAACATTTCAATGCGCAAAATGACCGAATGTGGCTAACATCATCATCGCAACAAAATAGGACTGTTGGCCGAGTTCAAAAGCCAGCTTCCGTTATGATATGGGCTGGAGTTTCCGCTAATGCCAGAACCCCTCTAATATTCGTTGAAGAGGGTGTTAAAATTGACCAGGTTGTTTATCGGAGCATTTTAAATGAACATGTTCTTCCCTGGGCCCAAGGTACATTTGGAAATGAAAACTGGACTTTCCAGCAAGATTCTGCACCTTCCCACATGGCAAAATTAACGTAAACATGGATAAAAGCCAATTTTTCTGGATTCATAACATCTCAAGAATGGCCACCATACTCCCCAGACTTGAATCCAATGGACTACTCTATTTGGAGTATTTTAGAGAGTAAGGCTTGTGCATCTCAACACCACAGTCTGAAGTCGCTGACAAATTCATTAGAGAAAGCCTGGACTGAAATTGATCTGGGAGTCCTGCGGCGAACAGTCCTACATGTGTGCAGGCTAAAGGAGGTTATATTGAATGAGGTGGGGTTCAAATGAATGCTTATATATTCAGCAATGTTAACACTTAATTGTACTTAATGGAAGTACGTCCTTTTGAAAATATCTGCTGAAATGTGTGCGTCACTTTACGATTGTCACCCTGTATACATAAATACATACATATTAATAGATTTATGCACTAGCGAGTCTTAGGAGGGAGTTGTGGGGTTAAAACCACTTCTTGACCGATTGAAAATCTTATGCATTTCGATCTTTAGTATTGAATCGAAAAAAAAAAACTTTTTAAAGGGATACAGAAATGAAAACCCCCTTCCCCCTTTGAGAAATCTCCAGATTCGTTAGTGGGTATATATATGTTCGTATAAAAATTGTAATAACAAAAATAATGATAGTAGAAATAAGTAAACGAATAAAAAAAAAAAAAAAAAAATAGCTTGAAATTTAAATCAATTATCGGAAAGTGCTACTGGACATGAGATGTATGTATATATGTGTGTATCCATATCTATAGATATACTGGATACACACATACAAATTTATAAGTACATACTTATACATGTATGTATGTATGTATGTATTATACATACATACGATATGTCAATTGTCAATAAAATGACATTGTCGTAAACACCTTCACAGTAAATAAAATTTTTGCTTTTTTTTTGTATATTTCTTATAGTATTTTGATAATCGACAATCGTTGTATGGGAGTGGGAGTTGAGTTGAAATTGGACAGTAAAACAGTGAGACAGACATTCAAATTTAAATGAATTAGGTAGTCAGAATGTTGAGTATTTTTTTTTTTTTTTTCATATATTTAATTTTTATAGGTATGTTTTGGTACTTACTTTCAAAAACTACTGTGCTTTGATACTTCAGATACTAAATATCAATGTGTAATGCTTGAGTGCAAGTTATTCATATAAATATATTTCGAAAATTGACTGACAGCTAGAAATTCTATTAAATTACTAGACACACTGACGCTTAATTGTTGTCTGTACTCACCCTCACTTAATTTTCGATAATGATTAACTATTTTTACACACTTAAATTCAATTAATTGATCGTAATTGTAGTTATACATATTTAAGTGTGATTAGTTTAAGAGATATGGTATGACAAATACAGTTGACAATTTAAATGCCAAAAATGCGGATTTATGTAGAGCTCTATTTCTAATTGTCTTTCGTGAGGTTACCATCCTGCACATTCTGAAAGAGAACATGACTAGTCGGTAAGGCTCCAGCAACTGGAGCTATTTTTTTTGTTCAAGAAATCTCTTTATGGAAAAACAAATATCAAAAGAGAACCAAATCACTCGTTGGTGTTTGTTTTGTTATTCTGAGAAATGCCGTTACTAATGTCGTCTCTTTCTCTCTCATTTGTTGTTTACTCCCGCTTAAGCAATAATTTTTACAACGATGAATGCAATGCTTTGTTCAATGAGTGATGAGTGAATTTTAAAGAACTTCCGACGCTAATATTTAGGAATTCGCTAAACCGATTTTAAATCTGATCATTTTGGGCTAACCTACTCGTCAAGCTCTTTAAATTGATATATAATATGATAGTGTAGCACTTCTGGATCTTCTGGTATAAAATAAAACACTAATAAATGTATAAATTTTTGAAGTGAAATTTTTTAACGAGGGTCAGAGCTGTAAAAGATTGCAGTCTTTTTAAGTTTGAAGTCAACTGACTTAAAAAAAAAAATGATTGCAATAATCCAGCCTTTTTGTGAATGCGGAATTAAGACTTTGTCATTCATTTTGAAGTCATTTAAAGTGAATTTAAGTCAGTTGAAGTCAATTGAAGTCATTTGAAGTCAATTGACTTCAATTTATTTCAATGAAGTCAATTGACTTCACCGAAATAAATTGAATTCATTGAAATAACTTGAAACTCATTTAAGTTATTTTTTCATAATTTTACACATTTTCATGTTCACAGTTATTACGAATTATTTTTCTTGTTGCAAATATCCGCCCAAACCCAATAAGCTATATAACAAAGTGTAGTACACGTGAAACTAACATTTGTAAACTAGTGTAATCAAAATGCAATGTTATTTTTGTTTTTAAAATTACTAAATACATTACACTGTCATAAGAACATGACGTGATTTTTTTTTAAATGTTAGCGTGCGTGAGCATTAGTCAAAAGGTATTCACACGCCCATCTCTAAGACAGAAACTTGTTCAGCCTATCTGGCTGATCCATCTGCATCTTTAAATGTGCTTCACAGATACCCTACAATAAAAAAGGCTTACATAAAATATAATACTCCCCCTTGCCATCTTCTGCTGCAAGTGGAACGACTATTTTCTATTGCAGCACTTATCAATGCTCCTCGGCGTGGGTCGCTTTCAGACAGTAATTTCGAGAAATTGCTACTACTGAAAATCAACGACTCGCTATAAAGAAAAATTCAAATGTATAGGCATATAAAAAATCATCGTAATCAAAGGTGTGCCTCAAGCAACTTTTTTCCAATTTTACTAGAAATATCAGTATAAATTATAATAATTTCAATTTTTTTATTTATTTAAAAAAATCTGTAATTATATTTGTATAATAATATAAAAACTTGGTTATTCGATGTTCTAGTTACTTATATGTATGTATGTATGTATGTCTAAGCTGATATGTATTATTATTAGGTACTTATATGTATGTATGTCTAAGCTAATATGTATTAAATGTTTTTTCACAACTGTCTTATTGTCGTTAAAATCATGAAGAGCTTTTTTGTTTAATTAAAAAATTATACTACTTATAAATATGATAAAAAATATACTATCATTCAATAATTGACTTCACTCACTAAAGGTGAAGTCTCAATTGACTGCGTGACTTGAAACCAATTTAAAGTCATGACTGCGACTTCAATTATAATCTGAAGTCATGTCAGTGATTGTGACTTATTTACCTTGAAGTCTCAAATTGAATGCTATAATCAATGAGCAGTCATTGACTTCAAAAAGACTGGTGACTTCATTTTTTAAAGTCATAAGTCTCAAATGAAATCAAAGACTGTAATCAGAAAACGTAATTCATTTCCAGTGTCTTCAATGAATGCAGTTCGAAATGACTGCAATCTTTTACAGCTCTGGTGATTGCAAATGACCTCATGAGCCAACGAACCAAAGTTTAGAATTTTGGACAGCTGAAAACGGATTTGGCCCCATAGTGCACTGTTGCGATAACCGGGGTTGAAAATCGAAAATTGAGAGCCGCTATAATCGAGGGGATACTGTTCATAAAATTTCTAAGGCCAACCGAAAACCTGCCAGTAAACTCTATCTTAAATACAAAGGTAAAAAAAATATGATCATTGGCTAATTGGTATTTTCCTCAGAAGTTACAGCTGGAATCGGCTATGCTGTATCATTTATACTACATCCTTTTGAAGGAAAAATTCATCCAGTTTTGTTTTCTTAATGGGAAATATTTTTGATTTGGTTTATTTTATACATATTAAGTGCAAGTATCTCACTGATTTGTTTCCTCCTTTAGGATGTTATAGGTTCAAGGTTATAGGTCTCCTTGGAAATTTAATTAAAAAAAACAATAAATGAATAATAAATAAATAAATAAATCCATAGCTACAGATAAGCTCAATTTCGTTTTCCATTATCTGCTTATAACAAAGCTCAATAATGATTAAAATACAAACTTGACTTTCAGCAGCTGTAAATAGTTAATATTTTGAAAACTTACAAATTGAAAGAATCACAAAGAAAAATAAAAACAAAAAACAGAATCAAAGAGAAAAAAAAAAATATAAATGTAAAAACTCAACACGTTAATTAAATTAGCATAACGTGGCTAATTGTTTTGCCAAATTTGGAAATGATTATATTTAATTCTCATGCCAATAATTAAATGCATTAACAACTAAAAGCCAAAAACAAACAACAACAAAATCAAGAAAACTAAACAAAAAACGAAACAAATGAAACAAAGTAAAATAAAAAAAAAAATTGACTTATTTATTTATGTAAACCAATACAAATATACAAAAAAACAAAAAACTGAATATGAGTACATACAATAATAATAAAAAAAAAAAGAATAATATCAATAAAAAAAAAAAACACAATAGAAAACTTGGTCAGTGGAAAATTACAATTGGATATTTATTTATACTTGGCTGCTCTGCTCGAACTCCCAGCATGAAATTGATGGTTGGATGGATGGAGGAGGAGGAGGAGCATTAAGTAATATGCCATGCAAGTACTACTACAAACAGCTACAAAATGAAATGACCACATTACTAACATACATACAGACAGACAGACAGACAGACAGACATTCATAGTTAGTGAGAGATGACATAGCAAATTGTATCGACCAACAGACGCGAACAACAACAAATAATCTTAAATAATGTGTCTACTAAATTTGGGTGAAAAAAATAAATACTTACATACATATATATGTACATACACAAACAGATATATAATAATATCATTATGAAGTAATAATGAATAAAAAAAAAAAAAAACATACAAAATAATAGTCGAACAATGGCATCAAAATAATTAATGTTAAATCCAATTAATTAAAGTTAATTTGTAGATTTAATGGAAAGTGTGAAGCGTGTAGTTAGTTTAAACATAAACACATAAATACAGACATCCATATATGTATGTGTATACTAATAACCTACTCAAGTTGTTTGAAATCAGCTTACATCTTTTTATTGAAATTATAAACAAATAAAGCAAGTCATTAAATCGGTTTGAGATACCAATTGTTGCTTCTGTGTTTTCAAGGTTTCGAGTTTTGATTTTTTTTGAATGAAGAGTCGGTATATTTGTTGTCCACTTGCAGAGCTGTAAAAGATTGCAGTATTTTTAAGTTTGAAGTCAAATGACTTTTAAAAAAAAAATGATTGCAATATTCCAGTCTTTTATGTGAATGCAGAATTAAAACTGTGAAGTCACAAGTCATATTGAAGTCAATGACTTATCCTTAATTTTTGAAGTCATTTTTTTTAAATCATGAATAAAGAGTATTTTATTTGCAGTCCTGATCTCTACAAAATATTAACCCTTTCGTTGTTTTTGGCTAATATATTGTATACAAATTTTTTCATATTTCACTAAACCGCGGTTCACGCAAAATTGGCACGCAGGAAAGTTGCTGTATCTTTTTAACCAGAACACAAATAATAACAAATAATGCATTAAATAATAAGTTTAATATTGTGTTTTAATACTATAATATTAAAAGATTTAAATTTCTTTGTTGTGCAAAAAGTTCCGGGTATTTCTTTTAATGGACCCCATCAACCTTTGAGCATCCGCTCTGGATACTTTTGCGGCTATTTGGTTCCATTTTAGTAACATTGAATTCACATTTTTGACAATATCTGCATTCTTCTTCAACTTATATTTTGTAATAGCCCAGTATTTTTCGATCGGTCGAAGCTGGGGGCAATTGGGTGGACTCATATATCTGGGCACTACATCCACTTTATTTGTCTGATACCAATCGATGGTTTTCTTAGAGTAGTGGCAACTGGCTAAATCAGGTCAAAACTTCACTGCCGAATGGTGGTGACGAACAAATGGCAATAGTCGTTTCGAAAGGCACTCTTTAATGTAAATATCAGACGTCATAGAAGAGGATGTCACAAATGCCCTGGATTTGAGACCACAGCTGCAAATAGCCTGCCACACCATTGCTTTCTTTGCAAATTTATCCATTTTTATGTACTTGAATTTTGAGGGTACATTACCGCGGTTCGTTGCCATATAAATTTTGACCTGGAAGCTGTTTAAGATCAAATATTTCGTATGATTTGTCATCCACAATAATGCATCCATTGAATTTGGTCAAAACATTATTATAAAAAAGACGAGCACGTTTTTTGGCCAGCAAATTCTGTTTGTCTGTTCTATTTGGATATTTAATAGCACGATAGCACTTTAGCCCAGCTTTTTTGCGTATTCGTCTAGCAGTACTTTTGCTGGTATTGAATTTTTTGGCACGATCGCTATCCGATAGTCCGGGATTGCTTTTGATGGACCTCGAGATCTTTGCCTTTAATTTTAGGTTGGTGGTTCCCGTTTTGTTCACAACTTTTTTAGCTCTTTCAACACTAAGAGTTTCTTTATATCGTTTTATAACTCTACATATCGTTCTTTTGGAGATATTTAACACTTTCGCAATCTTTGAACCAAACCACGACGGATTTTCAATAAATTTGTTCACAATCAATTTTCTATTTGCAGCTTCCATTGTGCACACAATCACCAACTTGCGATCAATTAATATGAAAAATTTATCAACTAACGGTAACGGTATTGTATTGTATTGTATTGTATTAAAGAGGTTTCTGTCGTTGTACCGCGACCTATAAGATCTATTGTACGTCCCTCTTTTCTATCTAGTCTAATCTGCCTAGAGTACCTCATCCAGTCCAGTCTCCCTCAAGAATTTGAGTATTGCGCCCGGATCTATGGATGCTAGTTCGGTACTGGGCACTTGGTGCATGCCCAGACATTTCCTTCTTTTGTGGATCAGTGCTCCACATTGAGCTAAAATATGTTCTGATGATTCATCTTCCTCATTACAAAACCTACAAATTGAGCTTTGCTCAACCGCTATCTTGCAAAGGTGTTCTCTGAGCCCGCAATGCCCAGTCAGAATACCAGATAATATGCGCAAACTGTTTTTGTTGAGACCAATGCAGAATGCGTATCTACTCTTATTAGTAGTTCTTGCCTCTTGTTCCTCTCTTCTTGCCTGAGTAATTCCCTGATTACGCTATCACCTACTCCACAGAAGGGTTCAGGTCCCACGAAAGTGGTTGCTGCCCCCTTTCTTGCAAGCTCGTCTGCCTGCTCATTACCTTCAATTCCTGCGTGTCCAGGGACCCAACATAGAGCGAACGGTATTGTAAACAAATGACAGTAAAAAATTTGTTGTTCTTATGACTAGGGGCGACGTGGTGACCACAACAAAGCGTGCCAATTTGGCGTGAACCACGCTTTACTTCTTTTTTCAAACCTATCGGGAATTTTAAAAATAAAAATTATTTTTTAAATCAGCGCGTGTTTTTTCTCTCTTTAATTTAAGTTTGAGCAAAAACGGGAGTACATTTTTTTTTTTTATTTGAATTTGAAAAACAGTCCAAATTACATTTGTGTGAATTTTCGAAGTGAAGGTATAAATATTAAAATTTTGAGCAAGTATTGGGAGTATGAATGTATAAACTCGTATTTTTTTCGTACTTTGGACATTTATTGTGAAAAAGTGACCATAAATTTATTCTTTAAAGTATTGTCCATCGTTAGCCACAACCTTTTCCCATCTTTCTGGTAGCATACGGATTCCGCGTCGAAAGGACTCCTCATCTTTTGAGGCTATCCACAAATCGACCCAATTTTTGAGTTCTTCGAAAGAACGGAAGTGCTCGGCTCAAACGCATCAATTGTAGTCGGTAGCGGTCGCCAGTGATCGTTTCATTCGGTTTCAACAGCTCATAATACACGACACCTTTCATATCCCACCAAATACACAGCATGAGCTTGGATCCATGGATGTTCGGCTTTGCCGTTGATGTTGATGCATGTCCGGGCGGTCCCCATGATTTTTTACGCTTTGGGTTATCGTAACGTATCCACTTTTCATCGCCAGTCACAATCGTTCAATCCGCAGTTCACATGTGAAAAATCGTCATTCGACGTTTCTCGGCTTCAATTCGTACGGCACCCAATTTCCTTGCTTTTGAATTATTTCCAATGCTTTTAATCGTTTAGAAATGGTTGATTGATCAACTCCTAAAGATTCTGCAAGTTCTTGTTGCGTTTGACATGAATCTTCTTCGAGTAATGCCTTCAATTCTTCATCTTCGAACTTTTTCGGGCAGCCTGAACGTTCCCTGTCTTCAACATCAAAATCACCACTTTTGAAACGGGCATACCACACCTGACACATTCTAACGTCTATAGCACAGTCAGGATAAGCTTCAGTGAGTAAACGATGTGCTTTAGTTGCGTTTTTCTTTAAATGGAAGAAGCAAATTAAAACTTCCCGCAAATGTTGTTTTGTTGGGACGAAATTCGACATTTTCAGCTATAGTAAAACACTTTTGTAAAATTATGAAAATTATTTGACAGATCAATTCTTACAGTATTTTTGGCGCTGGTGGATGCTGATAAAACTCAAGAAACAAAAATATACGGGTCTCGGCGTTTTAAAAGTATACGTTTTTTTTTTTAGGTGGGCCCAAAGTTTGCCCATTTCTAACAGATTAAGTATAATAAACCATAAGATAAATTGTTAGTTTTGCATCAGAGCTTGTTTGTATGTTCAGCAATTTATAGTAGAATTTTCCGTAGAATATTTTCTTTCTACATATCAACCCTTTGGCACCCACTATTATGGGTCTTTTTTGCCTTTTTCGAAAAAGGTTCCTTTTTAACCCATTACGAGGGTTGATAGAGGGTTAATATATTCCAGAAATATGCTGCCCATGAAATTTTACTACAGCTCACTAAACAACAAAAATCTGTATACTTGACTTTAGTAAAAATAAACCCAAATTCCGAAATAGTGTGTACAGACACCGTCAAAGTTGAGAAAAGGCAAAAAAAATGAAAAAAATTGTGTTTGCTGGACAAATACATAAAAGTTTCTCAAGTTTTCCTAAATAAAAAATATATCATTTGAAACTGAAAATCTGTTGATAATCAACCAAGTTACAGGCTTATAAGTGCCCAAAGGTACGCAAAACCGATTTTGTAACAGTAAATCAAGATTTTGGGGGTGTTTGGAAAATTTCAAGTACAGACTCTTGTTTTACTCGACAAGACCTACAAGAAAAATAGTATGACTTCCCAAGTATATCTACTTCACTAAATTTTGTAACACTGTGTTATTATTAAAATAAAATATAATATAAAATAATATTTTAAATCTTAAAGTTTTTCGTTTGTTGAAAGTATATACCTTTCACTGCTGATGGCTTTTTTTTGGAAAAATCTAAATATTTTTGTTTACTATAAAATTGTCGGGCTCTGGGGGGGAGTGGTGGGGATTCAGCTCTTATAGCCTGTCCTCCCCCCGCCTTCTAGATGCGCTGCTGGTTGCACGTACTTACAAACAAATAGATTTCACTTGAAAAATAATTTTCTTGTGAATAGCAAAAAACAGCTGTTTACCCCCCCGTCGACCCGTCACCCATCGCAATTGTGTTTACTCAAATAGATTTTACGGCGGTAACTGATCAGTTATTCACAACCCGTCAACGGGTTTCCCATTGCCCGTCGCAATTGTGTTTAAGGCTTCACACCAGGGATGCCAACTCATTTTTTCTTTCTCCCGATAGATCTCGAGAAATTCCCCGATTTTCGATCGAATTCCCCGCATCGATATAATTTCATATTAAACGTTCATGTTAATAGATAAACAAGCCTCAGCCCACTTTTGGATATCAAAGTTTTCAAAAGAGAAGGCATGGCCTCTCTTTTGACTCAAATAAAAAATGACTAAAACATGTTTTGAGAAAAACGAGTTCAAAGTTTTGAGTATCAGTTTTTAACATATAAAATATATTTCATCTTCTTTATGATGGCTGATCGTAATTTGTAAGTCTACAGATTAGTCAGTAAGGATTAAGAGTTATTAATCAGGAGGTGCTGGACTAAGGCATTGCTTTCTGAACGGTCGAAAGAGAAGTCGAAGCGAAGCGCGACTATTTTGACCTGACTGATTGATCGTCTATATCTACGAAAGTACTCCGCGTCTCTCTCTGAAATTTTCACAAAATACTTTCGAAATATAATGCTTCCAAATAAATAGCACTCTTTTTTAAAAATCGATTTCTCCAAACCAATAAATCACTGGGCCAACTTAAGAAAAAGTAAAGATTTTCAGACCCAAAGTATGAAATATTGCGCAAGTTAAACGTGTTTCATTCTATAAAATTTTACAAAAAATTTTCTGGACTTTTATGACTAAAAGCTGAACAACATCAAATTCCCCCCCAAAAAATAGCTCATTCCCCGATTCCCCGCACCCAGTAAAATTCCCCGCAAATCGGGGAATTCCCTGCAAGTTGGCATCGCTGCTTCACACTGAAATTGGTTCTTGCCACAAACTTACAACTGTGTGTTTCTAAAACACTAACGCAACAGTTGCGAGAGTTCACGTATTTGAAACGTGACCATTCTATCCTTCTCTCTCTCTCTCTGCCATTTCGAACGGCGACGGTATAGGCTTGCACATCTGATCAGCCGATTTATAGTTTATTATTATTATTTGAACATATGACGGTATTTATTTTTATTATTCGCACTACTCTGTCAATGCCGGTGTTCATTTGTTTTAAAAATTTACGCGTACGTAATTACAAATACAAAATTTTCACGTCTTCATAAAAGATTTAACTTAAAAAATAGTTTTGTTGTACATGGAAAATGACAGCAACGGGTTTACACGAACCAACTTAACGGCTACAATGAAACAGGTGTTCAGTTCTCGTCAGCGGATTTTCGGTCGTCCGTCGGAATTGTGTTTAAAGCATAAAATGGTTACACATCGAAATTTTCGGAGATTAATTCTACAAGTAATGAAAAGAGTAGTCAGCGTTTTGAGAAAGAACTTTAAGAAACAATAGATAGAATTTAAAATTACTAGTTTTATACCAAAAATCGTGTGGTTATATAAAAATAAATTACTTCAGAGCGGGATAAGGGGGAATGATGGAGTGCTGCTGTTCTCGTTGTCCTTGATAAGAAAGTTTACTTCAGGCGTAAAACATGTAGGATATAAAGAGCAAATTATATCGGTCTGGCATATACTATAATTGAGAGGCTGAGAGGAAAAGTGGTATAACTTCTACGTTCAGAAAAAAGTGGAATAATTTTACTTAAGAGCAAAAGCAAAACAAAATATGTTCAGAGCAAAAGTGAAACGAAATATGTTCAGAGCGAAAACGGAATAAAAAACTATGTTGTTCTTGCTCTGAAAGAATTGATATACCATTTTTGTTCTCACTTTTATGGCGTTTCATTTTCACTCTAAACCGTATTACTTATGCCATTCTTGCACTGACACTAAATTATTTCACTTTTGCTCTTATATAAATTTTAGCCCGGTTTTCCTTTCAGACTGTCATTTATCATTCGAAAGTGATATAAAACCGAATCGTCCTCATTTGAGAGGCTGAGAGGAAAAGTGGTATAACTTTTACGTTCAGAAAAAAGTGGAATAATTTTACTTAAGAGCAAAAGCAAAACGAAATATGTTCAGAGCAAAAGTGAAACGAAATATGTTCAGAGCGAAAACGGAATAAAAAACTATGCTGTTCTTGCTCTGAAAGAATTGTTATACCATTTTTGCTCTTACTTTTAAGGCGTTTCATTTTCACTCTAAACCGTATTACTTATGCTATTCTTGCACTGACACACTAAATTTTTTCACTTTTGCTCTTATATAAATTTTAGCCCGCTTTTCCTCTCAGCCTGAGTCTCTAAACCGGAAATAGAGAGTGCTGAATAAACTCTAAGTACAGGGTTGGAATCAGTGAATCGGGCGCTGTGTTGCCAATCACGTGACAACAGAACAATAACATTTCTGGATGACCGAACTCGTATACCTACTCTCTCTGTATATACTTAAATACATATTTGGTTTTGTTTTTCCATTTATTTATTTATTTAAAATTTTATTTTTTTTTTTTTAATTTTGTTTTTTTAGTTTCTAATTTGAAATGCATGGGAAATTATGGTCATTAATTGTGCTAACAAAAGCGTAAATATATGTTAAAAAAATATAAATTAAAAAAAAAAAAAAAAAAAACAATAAATAAATAAATAACACTGAAAATTATAAATGTGCCTTTAATGGAAGACAAAATTTTTGTTTGTTTGTTAATCTCTTTTGTTTTTAGTATTTTTGTTCAGCTCTGTCATTTGCTGTTGTTGTTGGATTTTTTAATGTGTTAAGTTGTTTTTACCATTTAAAAACCATAAAAGCTATAGAATATAATAAAAAAATAAAAAAAAAAAATTAGCATGTTTAAATAAATACAGTAAAGAAAGAAGATTTCAATGGTTTATGACTTTTAAGGTGTTCATGATTTTTTTTTTTTTTACAAAAAAAAATTTTATTTAATACAAGTGACAAAAAAAATTAATTGGAAATTAATTACTTTCGGAAAAATTTTCCATTAGCTCTATACAGATTTTTTTGTTGCATATCTTTTGTCTTTAGGTTAATCTAACTTTAGAAATCAGTTTATAAATTTGGCACAATTAAGCAACTTTTTGTTTTAAAGTTTTGGTTGTTTTTTTTTTTCTGTGTTTTTTATTCAATTAACATAAATTTTAAGCGCGTCCAGATTTGTGATTATTGTGAAGAAATATTTTTGTCTTTACGAGTTTTTTTAATTTTAATTAATTTTAGTTTTGTCTATTTTTGTCATTATTTTGTAATTTTGTATGTAATTTTTCATCATCAGATCTCCGTTTCTTCTAATGCCACAAATGATGATTGATATCTTTTTGGTAATGGTAATTTACTTACTATGGTAGAACTGTAATTTAGTTTCGTTTTGTCTTTGTGGTTTATGAGAAAAATAATTTTGAATTTTGGAAGAATTGGTTTTTTTCATTCATTTCTGTTTCCAAGAATTTCAACATAAAAATGTTTACATAGAAAATAATAATGGAATTGATTTTAATTTACATAAAATTTTAACTTTAACTATTTGTAGCGGTTTAACTTAAATGGTAGATACACTCAAAATATGACAGTTGGCCGAAAAACTTGCACGAACGGACGATGCTTTAAACCGAATTGATTATCACGAAGCGAAGAAATAAGGTGATGGGCAAATGCGGAACTTTTACTTTACTTTAGTTGGCTTTACAGTCCCATGCGGCTTTGAGCCTGGTTCAAAATTCGTCTCCATACTTCTCGATCTGCTGCCTTCGATTTCCAATCCTGTATCCCTAGTTCTCGAAGGTCGTCTTGGACAGAATCTATCCACCTAAGCTTTAGTCTGCCACGACATCTTGCGCCCACAGGATCACTGAATAAGACTCTTCGCGTTGGGAAGTTCTCCTGCATTCTATATACATGCCCCAACCATCGCAGGTGATTACATCTAATGATGTTGACTAGGGGCACACCGCTATACAGCTGATATAGTTCGTCGTTGAATCTTATTCTCCATTCTCCGTTGATGCATACTGGCCCGAAAATAATGCGCAGTACCTTTCGCTCAAAAATCCCCAGCAGCTCCTTACTCGCCGTTGTCAAAGTCCACGATTCCGCGCCATATGTTATTACTTGGATAATAAGGGTCTTATAGAGCTGTATTTTTGTCTTTCGGGCCGTTTCTCTCGATCTTATTACTTTGTTCAAGCCAAATAAGCAGCGATTGGCGAGCATAATTCGACGCCTTATTTCAATAGTGGTGTTGTTGTCGGATTTAACACATGATCCCAAATACACGAACTCATTTACTACTACGAAATTGTACGGCTCAATGGTGACATTTTGGCCTAGCCGATGTTGTGTGCTGTTATTTCGACTGCAGCACATGTATTTGGTTTTGCCCTCATTTATCTTGTGCCCCATTTTTGCTGATATGGTCTGTGAAAAATTATTCCAGTGGTGTAGACATCAGCATCACGGACTATTTTTTCAAGGCTTATATTAAACAGGTCACACGATATCGCATCGCCCTGACGTAAACCCTGAATGGCATCGAAAGGTTCGGATATATCGTCAAAAAGTCTGACGACGCAGCGTGAGTTTGCTAGGGTCATTCTGCAAAGCTTAATGAGCTTGGTTGAAAGCTATTATGCGCTTGTTTAAAGTCGATGAACAGATGGTGGGTATCAACCTGGTGCTCACGAGCTTTCTCTAAGATTAGACGGAGTGCAAATATTTGGTCTGTGGTTGATTTACCTGGCCTGAAATCACACTGGTATGGCCCAATGATGTTGTTCATAAAGGGTTTAAGGCGTTCACATAGGATGGAGGAAAGGATCTTGTACGCGACATTTAGAATGCTGATACCCCTGTAGTTTTCACATATCTTCTTGTCGCCTTTCTTGTGTATAGGGCATATTAGGCTTAGGTTCCATTCGTCTGGTATTTTTTGTTGCGTCCAGATATTTGTTATCAGCTGATGCATTTGCTGCGTAAAGACCGGACCCGCCGTTTTTATTAACTCAGCAGGTATCCCATCAGATCCCGCACTCTTGCTCGACTTCAGGCGTACGATGGCCGTTTCCACTTCGAGAATATCTGGCGATGGTACCTCGTCAAGCTCACGCGTTGTGGTTGGTTCGTATAAGTGAGATGACGCTTCATTATTTAAGAGCTCACTGAAATGCTCTGCCCATCTCCGAAGGACATCTTCGTTCTTTGTTAAGAGGTTGCCATGTTTATCGTTGCAGCAGGTGTTAATTGGCTGAAAACCGTTTCGCTGCCTCTTGAACTTTTTGTAGAACTTCCTGGCATCATTCCGGTCGAAAGCAATTTGCGGAACTTTTAGTCGCGTGTAATATTTTGGCACAGGGTAGTGTCGACGACTAATAGATGTCTACTGAAACGGTAGTCGCAAGAAAACTCTTACTCCAAGGAACGAAAAATGGGGTTTCGCTTGAACCAATTCTCTTCTAAATTCAAGGAAGTGAACGCCAGTGACTAGTGAACCCAATTATTCATCATTAACCTCGATCGTTCAAGCGAATTAGCTTCTAGATTTCAACTGAATCATATGGCACGACAAACAAAAACGAAGGAGTTACAATTAGCACAAAATCGTGAAGTGAAAGACCAGATATACTAGAGTTACAGTAAGTCTCAGTTCTTGAACTCATTTATATGTCTCAGTAGATTGGTGACAAATTCAATTGTCCCATTGTCCCGGCCATGATTCAACAAAGATTCTGTATTTCAAATAAAAAGGTAGGAGGGGAGGGGGAGGGGGGTGAGGATATTGAGGAGATGCCAACATTTACAGCCCCTCAATTTTACTCTAGCTAATAAGAAACTCTTGTACTCGATGGGTCGACTCTATCAATGTTGGCAATAGTCTTAGAACTGACGCGATATTGTCTAAGCAAAGATAACCAACTGATAGTTTCGCTCCAGTGCAGAACCAATATAGACTGATCACAACTCAGTATCGTGTCAATTGCAAAAACAACGATCGGCTATAAACAATAATCGAATATTGGTACTAGGTGAATACGAAATCTAGTAACGAATTAAAACGAGCTGATGATATAATTTTAGACTTCTCTGTCAGTAAGTAACGATGAACCACTACTGAAATAATTGTAAATTTCTCATCAGGAAAAATTTTTCCGTAGCAACTCCTCAAAATCAATTTAAAGTTTAGCCGACCGATGAATACCGTTTGAAGTGACATAAGAAAATAGACATAGAAACTCGGAACTCTTTTTTAAAATAAAATCTTATATTTTTTGCATATGTAGAAAAATATTCTATCAGTAATTAGGGATTCGATCGATTTAAGTCTTTAATTCAAGAGCTACCGTCAAACATTGAAAAACCTGCCGCCAACTACTTAAGCTGCCACTTACAAATCGAGAACTGTCATCAAAAATTGATGAACTGGCATTAAAAAGTTGGGAAACTGCCGTCAGAAATTAGAAATCTGTCGTCGAAAGTTGGGAACTGCCATCTAAAGTTGGGAACTGCCGTCTAAAATTAGACAACTACCGTCTGAAACTGGGATTTTCCAGCTTAAAATTAGAGAGCTGCCGTCTAAAATTGGAAAACTGTCGCCAAAATGAGGAAGCTGCAACCTAAAATACGAAAGCTGTCGCCTTAAAACGGAAAGCTGTACTCTAAAATTGCGGTCTAAAATTTGTAAATCTGTCGCGTAAACTTTAAAAGCTGCAGCCTTAACTAGAAAGCTGTGTCCCAAGAAGTTTCGACTACCGTCTGAAACTGTGATTTCAAATGGGAAAGCTGCCGTCTGAAATTAAAGAACTGCCATCTAAAATTAGTAAGGTGAAGTGCCGTCCGTAATTGAGGGCCTGCCGTATTAAATTGGAAAACTGCCGTCAAAAATTGAGAAACTACAACCTAAAATTGGAAAACTGCCGCCTTAAAAAACTACGCTACGCTGCCATCTGAAGTTGGAGAACTCCCATGGCACAATCTGAGATTGACTACCAGTCATATAAACCCATGACCGAGTCCGAACGCTTTAGTGAAAAAAATTTCTTAGGCAATTTTTACTCTTGAAGGAAATCTGCCGTCTGAAATCGAGAAACCGCCACCTGAAATTGACGAATTGTCATCTAAAATTAGAAATTCGTAGTCTCAAATTGGAGAGCTGCCATCTAAAGTTGAAAAACTTTCGTGAAAAATTGGGAAGCAGCAATCTAAACATGGAAAACTGCCACCTTAAAACGGAAAGCTATAATCCAAAATTACAAGTAAAAATTTTAAAATCTGACGTGTAAGTTTTGAAATCTGCAGTCTTAATAGGAAAGCTGCTTCCAAAAAATGTCGGCTCCCATTTGAAACTGTGATTTCAAATAGGAAAGCTCACATCTGAAGTTGAAGAACTGCCATCAAAAATTGGGAAGCTGTTGTATAAAATTGGAGAGCTGCCGTCAAAACTGCGATCTAAAATTAGAAACCTGGCATCTTAAAACGAAAAGCTGTACTCCGAAATTGCAATTTGAAATTTAAAAATCTGCCGACTTCAATTTGAAGGCTTCAGCTTAAACTGGGAAGCTGCGCTTCAACCATTTTTGGCTACCATCTGAAAGTGTGATTTGAAATGGGGAAGGTACGCTCTGAAAATGGGAAGCTGGCGTCTGAAGTAGGAGAACTGCCATGTAAAATTGGTAAGGAGGACTGCCGTCCGAAATTGGGAGGTTGCCGTATGAACTGTCATCAAAAATTGGGAAACTGCAATCCAAAATGGGAAAACTGCCGTCAAAATTTGGGAAGCTGCAATCTAAAATTAGGAAGCTGTCATCTGAAATTGGAGATCTGGCATCTAAAATTAGGAGATTGGAGATTTGCTGTCTAAAATTAGGAAGATGCATAGGGAAATGGAAAGGTTTTTTTTTAAGGCAAAATAGTCCAAGACCGTTGGAAAGGACCCATAATTTTATGTCGAATCCGAATAGTGCAGTGAAAAGCAACTCTTGAAGGTTTACCATTGCCAACCCAGAGCTGGCGCCGTGCAGAAAAATTGTATTTTTTTTTACTGTGCCGAACATTGAACCAGAGCATCCTGCGCAAAAGTCCAACACACTAATCATTCTGCCACGGTCATCAGTGGAATTGAAAAACAGGCATTTGAAATTTTTAAACTTCGAGCTAAAATTGAGAAGCTGCAATTTGAAGTTGGGGAACTGCGGCCCACAATCACGAAAACCGGCAATCTAAAATTTGAAAACTGCTACCTGCCATCGAAAAATTGAATAGCTGCCGTCTAAAACTGAAAAGTTGCCATCTGTAATTGTGTCCTGTGGTTCCTGTGCCTACTACGAATATAGTAATTAAAGCCATTTTAATTGGAAAGAGATTAACTTTTTGAAAGGAAGGTTATTAAACAGTTCACATTCCGGCTGCATACTCTACGAATCAGCCAGTCTGGCTACTTCGCAACTGCCAAGCTCCACAAATAGCTAATTAACTGCAATATTTAAGTAAACTAATTAAAATAATTATAAGTACGAACAACTGTCTATCTACTCATATGATCAAATATGATAGTTTTATTAAATATTTAACGACAACTAGAGACAACGTTGACTATCAATTTTCATCATATGCTGTCAAGTTGAGCACATACAATCGAACTCATGTCAAAAATTGTTTAATTATTTAATTTTCATTTTATACACAGAGTGTAAATTATAAAATTGTATATACTAAAGTGTTAATTACAAACATCAATAGCAATTTTCTGCCTTTCCCCCTTTCACAACCGGCAAAATAACATAGCGCACAAAGAAATTTTCACTTCCAGCAACAACTACAACAATCACTAAAATAAGTGTCTATTACAATAAATACACATATATACAGATGTATGTACATAAGTTTGTATTTATATATGTACAATGTTGCCAGAACAGAACAGCAAACAGTTGATTGCAACAATATAATTAACAACAGATGCAAGCTGAGTATCCCCAACTCAATATCCATGCTGATATTACAAATGGAATAGCAACAATTGTTTGAAGCAACAATATATGAACAACATTACCAGCAGTCAACATAGTATCTCCTACACATGCGCTGGTTCAGCAAAAAGTTTCGGCAATATTTTATGAATTTTGGTAAGCTAGAAGAATTTTGAATTCTTTTTTTATTACATGGAACTAGTTAGCAGCGTTGAAAAGGTCAGGGGGGCTTTGCTTCTAACCATGTGGAGATGAGCTAAGAGCTCTAGAGCTTAATAAGAAATTCCAGTACTCGGTGGACTTAGATCTTAAGTGAACAATGACTGATGACTGCTAGTAACGCTTCAGTGCATAACCAGCTCAAAATGACAACTTGGCAAACATTTTTTAGATTGAGCACTCCATAATTGAGACGCTGAGAAGAAAAGTGGTATAACTTCTACGTTCAGAAAAAAGTGGAATAATTTTACTTAAGAGCAAAAGCAAAACGAAATATGTTCAGAGCAAAAGTGAAACGAAATATGTTCAGAGCGAAAACGGAATAAAAAACTATGCTGTTATACCATTTTTGCTCTTACTTTTAAGGCGTTTCGTTTTCATTCTAAACCGTATTACTTATGCCATTCTTGCACTGACACTCAAAATTATTTCACTTTGCTGCTTTTCCTCTCAGCCTGTCAATTAAGAGTACTGGTTTCATTCAGGGCACTGCAAACCGGGGGCACACCAAGGGCAGCAGCATTAGAAGAAGAATAAAATCGAAGATTACTTACTTAATTGGCACTACAACCCATGATTAGTCGTGGCCGTCTAAATAAATACTCGACTGTCGCTCCTGTAATCGCGCACTGGCGTCAGTTGGTAAGGCGAGGTGCAGCCAGGTCCTCCTGTACCTGGTCTTTCCAACGGAGACTTGGCCGTCCTCTTCTGCGCTTTTCACCAGCGTGGCTTAAAACCTTCTTAGCTGGAGCGTGTTCTTTCATTCGCTGAACATGGCCTAGCCAGCGAAGCCGCTGGATTTTCATGCGCTTGATTACGTCAATATCGATGTACAGCTCATGGTTCCATCTTATTTGGTACACGTCGTCTACGCATATTGGAACAAAGATCTCGTGAAGTATTCACCTCACGAACGCATCTAACAGCCTCTCATCATGGATGGTCAATGTCCACGTCTCAGCGGCATACATTAGGACAAGAGGAAAGAGAGACTTACAGAGCGTTATTTTTGTCCGTCGAGAGAGGGCTTTGCTTCTTAATCATCTCTGAGCCCGTAGTTGGCAAAAATTAATCTCCGATTGATCTTAAGGCTGACATTATGTTGTTGTAGATGCTGGATCCTAAGTAGACGAAATCCTTGGCGACTTCAAAGGTATAGTTTTCAACAGTGTTATTTTGTTCAAGACGCCGTGGCTCCTTGTTTGCTGACACAAGCCGAGACTCCCTTTTCAAGGTGGAGAATGCGGCACTGACTGCTTGCACGTTGGTGCCAATGATATCAATATCATCAGCGTATGCTAGCAGTACGACACTCTTGTAGAAAATAGTGCTAGAGCTGTCGAGATTCGAAACTCGAATTATTTTTTATATTGCGATATTAAGAAGGCTACGATAGTTGGCACAGATCGCGAGATCGCCTTCTTGTGGATTGGACAGAGTCCGCGGAGGCTTCAATCGTTAATTCGAAATGGATAATATTAATTTAAAACATTACATGCGTGTTTGCTCTTTAAGAGAAAGTTTTTCATTGTAGAATTTTTAACATTCAAGAACCAACCCCTAGGCTCCTTCCCCGGTTAATAAGAAGTTTTTAGCACCACCCGACATAACAAATGGTTAAGAGAATGAGGGGCCAAAGGGATTCCCAAACAACTGAACGGTCCCAGCGCTGCTGCTATTTTGAAGTGAAGGGTTTTCAATTTTTAATTGCACGAGAACCAAACTGAAGCTTCTCGAGTCAAATGCGAAGTCAGTGCTTCTTTATGGATGTTCGACGTTGAAGATGACCATTGCTACCACCAAAGCGATGCAATCTTTCATTAACCGACGCCTACGCAATATACTCCAAATTTACTGGCTCAATACCAATGAGGAGTTGTATCGAGCGTTGAAAAGACCAGGAGCAGGGGGACCTGACTGCACTTGAGCTTACTAACTGGCGCCGGCGCGCGCATTGCAGAAACGACTGGAGAGGCTTTATAGAGGCTGCCGAGACCGATCATCGGTTGTACAGCTAGCAAAGTAAGTAAGCAAGTTGTATCGAGCGACCGGCCAGACTGATATAGAAAGCGAAATACCAATATCGCTTGTCAGGCGCTCACTTGGAATCCGTCTGTCGCGTCTACAAGGAGGGCGGGCCGACCAACAACGACGTGGAGGAGATCCGTGGACGTAACTAGTCAAAGCTCGGGACTATTGCCGCATATCGAGTCAGATGGGGATCTGGTATAGTTGACACCCTGTGTCTCATTAGGGAACTTAAGAATTAATAATGATGATGTGTCTGAACTTTGAAATTGAATAAAAAAGAATTGTGTGTGAAATATGATGGAAACTTTTATTGCGGAATAAAGTACATTCAATACCATTTTGTTATGTTACCGTATTAAAAATGATATCATTCAAATAGCCTTCCTGGCTTCATTTACGGGACTTCATACGAGACATCCAATTTTGTATAACTCTGTTGCATAAGTCGTGCTTGACCTCACCAATGGTTTGAATGATTTTGGTTCGTTGGCACACATCAGCGACTTAACGTAGTAGCCCCAGAGAACAAAGTCTAAAGGCGTGCATTAAATCGCACGACCTTTGCGGCCATTCCACGTCGCCTTTTCTGAAAATAACGCGTTCTGGGAACTTTCCTGCATTATAACGCCCGCTGTGTGACACGTTGCACCGACGTGTTGGAACCATATATTATCCAAGTCCATGTCTTTTCCCAAAATTCGTCAAGTTGAGGTCACGACGAGGAATCGAAAGGTTTCGGTTTTCAGCCACACTTTCAACAATAGCAGCAATATTCTCAATTGCCGCCCATTTCGTAATCGCACAGGAACTGCTCGATCGGCAACCGAAATGCTTTGCGCGAGTTTCCGGATAATTTATTCAATTGATCGCTCGGTTGAACGAACGGTTGTAAAAATTTCATAGCTTACGAAAAGTTTGGGCGAACAGAACACAAATTTTTGTAATTAATTTTAACCATTTTAACTCCATGGTTTAAAAAAAATGATGACAGTATACAAACGCCGAAAAATGACAGAGCTCCCACCTGACTCGTCAGAGCATTTGAAAAACCCTTTATATTAAATTTAAATTATACAGAAAATTTCTTGAATTCGCATCAGCTTTTTGTTTTCAACACTTTGGCATCACCGTTGTCAAGGTGTCGTTTCTTACTGGGCTGATGAGAACAATGAAAAAGAGGGCGATTAGGTCTGTAGCTAAATTGATCTGGGGTTCGAATCGTTTAATCCGTGAATGTACAACTCGATGCGTAGAAGTGAGTATTTTGTATGTATTTTTATGTGAGTTCCGGAACTAGTAGTACGTTTACGGAAGAAACGATTCCACGACTCCGGTTATTGAAGAGAATTGCTGGCGTTGGTTGATGATTTGTCCCAAAACCATGAAAAAACTAAGCCAGAAGCGAAAGCTCTTAATAAAAACAGCAAGCGAGGCATACAAACTTGCTATTTCAGGGACTAAAGTTCATATTTTCGGAAGTAAGCATTTCGTTACGCATTTCAAGAAACATTTCTGAAAAGAGCTTAGCTTAGACCCTGGCAGTTCTTGTAGTAGCAGATCATTGAAAGCTTAGACTGAGCATGCTGGGATCCAGAAATCCAGGTAAGCTGTGTACGATATATTTGTAAAAACAAATGAATCTAAAGTTTTATGCCGAACTCGAAATAAAAAGATTTTCTGTTTTAATCTTAAAGACTTGCCATTGTCAGCAATCTAGGTGCAGCTGGATGGAGAAATTATTATTTTCCATTTTTAAGTCTTCTCGATTCGAGTATCGACCCCCGCGCATACTACTTACGCCACGGCAATCCTATCTGAGCTGTTGCTATCCTATAATCTCTTTGTAAAAATACCTAACAAAATTAATTCTAGAGTAGAAGTTAATCAAACAGTATGGGGAATACTTCAAAGAGTCACTAAAGTCAAAGTTTCAATTTGAAATTATTTTTATAAAACTTTCCGCAAACTTTTCACATGACCCTCTTAGGTACTTATACATGTATATGTCAGCAGTAAACAGCAGTTGGAGAAGTCAAGTAGGTAGGGAGTTGAAAACTTTATACATTTCCCCCCACACCCCCAAATGTAATTATAAGTTGACACTTTAAATGTTGCATTGTGACGATAGCTGACGCCTGCCTGGAGCAGCAGCAGCAGCAGGAATAGCAACAATTGTTACTGTTGGTTGTTGAGAAAATCGTTTCATATTATTTCTGGTTATTTTCACATATTTGCGTGTTGCGAAAAATGTAAAATTCAAAATAAAAAACCAAGCGTAAAAATTAAATTTAAATGGAAAAATGTTTTGAAAAAAAAACAAACATGGGCATACACACACACACATATGCAGCTAGCTACATACACTTACATAGGTATAAATGCGTGCTTGTGTTTTTTGTACCTCCCATGGTACTAGAAACATGCAAAGAGCAAGCAACATGTACTTTTTAACATACACTGAACACCTCAACTACACATGCGACATTTTTTTTTCGCAACAACAACAATAATATGTCGCAGTTACATTGTTCGTCCACACTAAATTCTTGTTGTTTGTTGCTGTTGTTGCCGCCGCTCCCTGTAGTTCAATTACATTTAATTTGGAGCCTTGATGTTGATGTGATGGTAGTAGTGGTTAAAAAATAGAAGAGAGCAGGAGCGAAAAGAAAAACCAAAGCGCCGCAAATTATACCATATTGAATGAAGAAGAAGAATTAAAAACAAAACAATAGCAACAACAATAACAACCACAATGAAATGAAATGTAATGCGTTGGGGGGGGGGGGGGGGGGAGTGTAAAGTTTAATAGATACACGCACTCAGTTTTACAAATGTATATGCGCGTGTATGTATGTGTTTGAGTGAAGCCTATAGAAATGGTTGCCATTTCCGTTTGGCATCCCAGTGAACCAAATCTCCGTAAATGATATCGTTTACGAGACTTTGGCGATAGTTTTGCGGACACAACTATCGCTAATGAATCCGAAAACGATACGAGAAATAATCATATGTCGCTCAGTTTGTGGCAGCAAAAGTCTCGTTTACGACACTCGCAAAAGATGATATCTACATGATGACAGCGAGCCTTTTGCGAGTCTTTTTACGAATCGTTTCTGATATCATTTTCGAGCATTTAGAGATATTTTTTACGAATCATTTGTGATAACAGTAACGAGCCTTTTGCGATATTTTTGCGAGTCTTTCATTCATGTCATTTTTTGCTACAACTACGAAAATTAATAATTTTGTGGTCTGCTGATTTTCAAATATTTTTATCTATTACTACAATATTAACATACTACTCTGTATTATAAAATAAAAAAATAAATAATAAAAGTATAAAAAATAAAAAAATAAAAAATGGTGGATTTTAAATTGTACCTATAATTTAAAAAGCATAAAGTACATAAACGCACTTTACGTTTATGTACTTAACATACATTTCCGTTTTTGTCTAGCGGCTAATTTTCATAACCTTCTAATATTCAATAAAAATATGAAGCGTACCAGAATTATAAGAAAGTGTACAAATACAAATCTTTGTCAGTGTTTTGCGACACTCGTATTTATGCCCGCAAAACTATCGTTTGCAAGCACGTTTGCGGGCATTAAGCAAGTGTTCTTCGAATGCTCGCATTTTCGCCCGCAAAACGCTCGTTTGCGATAGTTTAGCCACGGTTGCCACTTTGGTACAATTCTACTAAAACTGGTAAATTTTTTTCCATTTTTCTGCGCTTGGTACATTGGTACATCTTTTTAAAACCTGGTACATTCTGTGGGCAAAGTTAGCTTTTATAATAATTAAGAATTGTAAAATTATTTTTTGTTGAAAATGATAAAATTTAAATATATATAATATAAAATGCTTTCAAAAGAATTGTGTGTCGGATGGAATTGTGAGTCTCATTCAGGGCCGTAGCCAGAAATTTTTTTCGGGGGTGGTTTTCAGAAAATATTCATAATAATTTGATGAACCCTACAAAATTAAAATTTTAGGAAAAATTTTCCGATTTTTTTAATCTTAACCTAAAAAAAATGGCCAAACGTGACAAAAAATTCACAGAATAATCAAATTAAATTTTTTCAAATAAATATTAATCAATGTGCATTCTATTGCATTTTTTTTTTATCGTGAGGGACATCATTTCATTATTTTATCATTTCATTTCAATTAACAGATGGTGTCCCCAACCTCAAAAAAATTACCAAAAATAGTAGAGGCTCATTTTTTTCAAATGATCATCATTGGGAATTTGAGCCGATATCAATGATAAAGAATCCGGATGAGGTTGCCTTATATTCCCTAAATTCGTGAAGCCTAGTCGTGGTGCTCTGAGCAATAATGCGTTAAAAAATTAATTATATTTTAAGATTGCCTCCTAAAACTGCATGGGTTTTGCTAATAAGATGGAGTTTTTGCGAAAGAATTTTTCACGTTGAACACGAATCTGAAGTCAAAAATTTGCCATCACGTCACGTTTTAGGAAAAAATGGGGTTCAAGCAAGTCTAATTTTACAAGGATCCGATCATTTTTTCTATTTTTATTAATTTTTAAACTTTTCAAACTGATTCAGGACGAAACTTTATATCAAAAACAGTTACTGACCTAGAAAAGCTATGAATGCAGGAGTGCTCAGTATCACCTTCTCTTTTTGAATCCGTAGTCAAACCTCATGTCGAAGAAAACAAATCGGATTTGATCGCATAGTGTAACTAAGATTTATTTTTTATATTTGACTTTTTAGAAAAAAAACCGATGAAAGTAAAAAATATCGTTAATTAGATTTTATTTTGATTTTTTTTCAATCCATTGGCAATTAATCTCAAAAATTAGAATAAAGTTTCCGCATTTCGGGGGGAGGAGGTCAGAACTTCCAAAACCTCCCCCTAAATACGGCCTTGGTCTCATTATATCTAGTCGACCAAAGACTATTTTTAAAATACAAAATATATTTTAATTAATGTGTTACTTTTTATTAAGGATGTAGTCTGGTGTTCCGGCCTAATTTTTAAGGTTATTTCGTAAATTTTTTATTATAATAAAATAAAATACAATTATTTCATTTTTTCATATGTTATTATTTATCTTTAACTGTACAAAAAAAATTCTTTGGAGTTTATTTTACGATATTTTTTTGGCGTTTTTTTACGTCCAAAATGGACACCTAGAAAAAAGTGTGAGGCTGGCCCGGGTTTAAACATTTTTATTAAAAAACAACAAAACGGCGGACTTCCAAATTTTTTTTTTTTAATATTGCGTTATTTTTTGTTGAAAATCGTTGTAAAAAATAGGAAATAATGATTAAAAATAAACAATTCTACTACCGGCGAGAGCCATTAGCGTGTAAAATAATACATTAAAAGTTCAGCCCAATCAGTTCGATAGAATTCTCTTAGACCCCTGGGCCGGTCAAAAAAACGTTGTTTCGAGAAAAACGCTTTTCAAGTTTTAACGAGAGATAAAGTTTATTTTCAATATATTGTACTCTCGAAATACATTTAAAAAAAAATACTCAATTTTTTGAAACTCGAACACCAGATGTAGCCTTAATAAATAACATTTAATGTTACTTATTATATTGGTACATTTTTCTCCATTTTGGTACATTTTTTGGTAAATATTGGTACAAAATAAAAGAAGTAAGTAGCAACCGTGAGTTTAGGCGAACTTTCGCTCAACATTCGCTTCGTGGTTCACTGGGATATTACATTTATGTATGAGTATGTGGATTCATAAACCCAGTAAAAAGTTCACCTTTAACCCGTAGGTGATTCTTGTCTTTAGTGACCCCTAGAAAAGTTTTTAGGAAAATACTTTTGTGCATCATTTTGACCCTTAAACATCCTTTTCTGGAATTTCTCAAAAACAAAAGCCAAAACTACTCATATAGCATATTCAAGGCCAAAAGTGTTGCACAAAAATATTTACGGAATATTTTACTAGAAGTCATTAAAGATAATAAGCACCGACGGGTTCACCCCTATTCAAATTTTCTGCAAAATATTTCTGTGAAACACTTTAACCGTTGAATACCCTTTTTAAATTAGACTTTTATAGAATTTCTCAAAAAATTACCAAATATTCCGAGAAAAGATTCCTCGTAAAATTTTAGTATGGGTTTCTGAAGAAAAGCGTCATCAAAAATATATATTTACTAATTAAATTCTGGATTATCCTTGATTCAATAGCCTAAGTAGCCATTTTCATAGATTTCATGGAATGTTTGATTCTAAATCAAAATCTGACTGTATGATTTTGAGATATTTTAATTGGGAATATTTTGATTTTGGTTATTTTCATCCATCTGTGAAATAAAACGAATAAAATTCTAGTCAACTAGAATTTTTTAACAAAAACTTGGATTACTTTTACATAAATTAAAATTCTTCACATTTTTAACCGTGTTCCTCTTAAACATCACCAGCTCGAAGTTTTGCTAACTTTTTGCCTGACGATACCCGTAACTTCACAAGCTGAAAGATAAGTATACTCTGCGTATTCGTAACCAGATTATTGTTTTCGAATAGACAGAATATTATCCTGACAATAGCTGCTTTGTCCTAGTCGTAGCTGGGCGGTACAAAAACCAACGATATCGTTTTCCATTCAGCCTTTCGAAATTTCGATCTATTCTCGAGCTCATGAGCCTCGACAGGTCAAAGCTAAAATAAGTTTTCGCTCGGAACTTTCAACGGGTTTCGTAAGTTCGCTAGTCAGACGATTGGAACAATGTTCAACTTGATCAAATGAAGCCTCCAATCTAACATTAATACAACGCTTAATTTGGCCCGTGGTTTTAATTCGGTTTTGGAGGCATCACAATTTCTTGCGTAGTTGAGGTTGAACCCGCTACTTGGGCTGAAGGCAAAACGGAAGGCCAAAAAATAACCTAATCTAAATTGCATCTCCCCAAATGAAGTGTGGCTCGCATTCTGGCGTTAATGGTCGTCAGAATTCGATGATCAATTTAGTCACGAGTTCCTTGAGAAATCCTTCTCTTCTTCTATCTTAGAATGGTTACCATGGTTTCCCGTCGTTCTTAAAGGATCATCTCGTTTAATTTCATTTGTAGCATTCCACGTCAAGAGTTGTAACCTCAAGGCAGAGCCTAGTTGGCACTGTTAACTTTTTAGTGACAGGGACTCAGCGTCAATTGAAGCCGTCTCAACATGGGGAACAGACGATTTTTCGTAGTGGTTTATTTTGTCTATAGGCCCAGAATTTTCAGAGTATCGCTTAGTCCCAATTACTACTTAGCAATTGATTTTGCTTATAATTTAACTTCGTAGGCGAGACGAAAGGAGAAGGGCACATTGGTAAATTGAATTTTGCGTCGTTCGATCTTTTAATATTTAGTTTTATCCTAAGCAAAATTGCCCACGAAATTTTAACGTATATAGATGCAAACGGCAACACCTTGGGAAAATCTATAAGAATTAAACAAGAAAAATAACTATGCATGAAACTTAGACTCACAGCGGTAATATATACCGGGAGCCGTCATTATCCTCATGGAGCCGTTAAGTTTTTATTGGCCATACTTCGTTGAACTATTAAACTGTGTAACGGGTCGTTATTTCTAGTTCAAGTTATCCCTAGACTTTTTTTAGTTCACAATGCAAAATTAATATGTGTGTACTACATTTCATATGATCGTACTTGGCTTCTGGTATAAGTACGCCACCGCTGCTATCAAAGCTCTAAGCTCAGATCTAATATCCTCTTGATTAGTTAACCAATGCAGTGAGTTATTTGCAACCCTAATTTATAGGCTGGACTATAAATTATCTGGGTTACTGGAAGGTTAAAGAAAAGGTCAATAAATTAGCGAGACGAAATTCAGCTCTGAATTTAACCCAGGCGCAATCTACAGCAATTCCCCTGAATAAAATCGAGACTGATACACTCTTTTACTTAGACAGATTTTAGATCTAAAGTAGCCGACTGACTGCGGTACTGACGGGACACTGAGCAATAGGTGACCACGCGGCTAGACTTCCCATCCCACACAACACGAAAAGAGAGACTTTATCCCACTTCCTCTGTCGTTGCCCGGCTCTTGTCAGGACCTGGCCAAAATCATTCCATAAACTCTTTCTAGAGAACATAACTGAGATTTCCAAGCTTGAAATCGGAAAGCTTCTCCAATTTCTTAAGCTCACAGATTGGCTTTAGACAACAAACAAAATTTTTTGACGAAAGGAGACTTGTGGAATCAAAACGGCGTTCCAGCTCTAATTGTACTTCCTTTGCTAGGGGAAGTAGCCACGATACCTACCTATATGCCGCCGCAGTGATCGAAATGATGCTAGCCGGTGATGTATTGCCTATGTTAAGCGATAAAGTAATACCGATTCTGGGCGATGAAATAGTTTCGATGCTAAGTTGTTGGAGTTACTAGCAGGTGATGTAGTATAAACGACCAAAAAGTTGGCAGTGCTGTATCGGGCCTTTTGAGAAACTACGATGTTGTCGACGTGGATGATTGTGAGGAAGCTCGTTCGAGTCTGAGACCCCAACCCTTGTTTACAAGTCCCGTCTAAGTGATTAGATAACTGCAAGAGCTTCTTAGGTAAGCTAAGATAAGCTTGCTCCTCCTCTCGCTCTCACCCAATCACAGATTTCAAACACTGTGGATTTAAGGTTGCTCATGGGTTTTCTATGTAGTCAAATATCACCTAAGTAAATTATGCCTGCCAAACATGGCAGAGTGTCATCTGTGTATGGAAGATGAGGAGACGACATTACACATTCTGTGTGAATATCTACTTAGCCTTGGCTTGGCAAAGAAGGTATATTTTAAGCAAAACATTTTTAACAGATAACGAAATTTAAACCTCTGCAACAAAAGGAGTTCGAGACAATAGATCATCTTTTGTCCTTTTTTGCGGCCTTAGTACAAAAGATCTTCTAGGTCGCAGTGCCTGACCATCGGATCGTCTCAACTCTACCAATAATAGTAAGAGCTTCTCGGCGATCACAGACTAGTGCCACCAGGTATTCAAAAGTGATTTCTAGAATTTATGATCCTTGAAAATTATTGGATTTACTTACAACAGGAGCAACTGATACTCACCCACATTATCACTATTCTAAAGTACCTCCAATACTCTGGCAGTACCTACCTTCTGGATATTTGCCGCCGAACTTACCGGAGATGCCGGCTTCCAACGTTTCCGAAATCTCTAGTCTTCCAACCGAAGTTGGTCTTCACCTAGACTTCCCACGAAAGACAAATACTTCATGTAGGCTGTTCAAGTTACGGAAGATGCACCACGTTGATGTGAGAGTATGAATTGAATGCTGTCGTACTTACCCTGTATTATTGTAAATATTTGCTTGAAGCTGTTTGCCTCTTCAAGCAGAGTTGCTATTATTATCACAGCGTTGTATTGGCAAGCTATGCAATATTCACCAGTTTGTTTCAGAGTTTTCGAAAGCTCATTACAATTTCACCGCAACTAATTACCATTCATTATCATTTAATTACTATTAAGCCATTCAAAATTTTGCTATTATTATTGCTATGTTAGTTAGTATTTAAACTGCGTAGTTTTTGTTATTTTGCTGGGTGGTGTATTTTGTGGCCATTTCCGTTTCGCATAACATACATTTATAAACATACACTCATACATATAAACATGGCATAATAGTAGTGGTCTAGCTTATATGAACCTTCTGCCGTCAATTTGGCATTGGGGCCACCACAGCTACCACCACCACCCATTGGGTTAAAAGTAAAGGATATAAGCGCGCTCGCTCGCTCGTTGCTTCATAATTAATATCCTTTTTTTTTGCTGACATTATGATAATATGCTGTTGCTCGTGCTGCTGCTACTGCTGTTGCTGTTGCTATTACTGCTGCCACACCATTTGCCACATTGTTTTAGCTTCTCTACCTACATAACCTCAACCTCTTTTTTCATGTCTGTTGTGTATTTGCCATTTGAAGTTACAATTATGGTTGTAGTCCTTTTAGCCGTTATTCATAATAATAACAATAATCGCTACTCTACACACACACACACACACACACTCACATATGTACCATAAATAAAAATGGGTGGAATGGCTGGAACACATGCCAAATATGCCAGCCACATGCCGCATGCCACATGCAGTGAATTGGCCTTCGTCCAAGTTTCTGACATCCTTCCTTTTCTTTTTTCTTTTTTTTTGTATGCTTGCTGTTTTGCTTCTTTTTCCTTGTAGTCGTTTATTACAACAATAGAAAAATACACGTATGTAATTGTGTGGCCTCCTGCTTCGAGACCCATATTCGAGACCCATATTCGAGACACGTATATATATTTTCTTACATACACGAGTATGTATGAGTGTGTGTGTATTTATGACCGTAGAAGGTGTACGCCTAGCGGAAGTGGTCGCGCATCGTTATGCAAAGTTGTTGCTTTATTGTTATACATGCAAACATTATAAAGCCAACACTACATAGCAATTTTCTTGGGGAGTTACTTCAAAAATACAAACAAAAAGAAGGCAAATCACATATTTAATATTTACCCCCTGCTGTATTTTACATGTAAACTAGGATTTTACATATCCTTAGATGATAAAAATTTCCAATCCTTGCTTTCGGAAGTGAAGTCAGAGGTTCTTAGAAATCTGATGAACGCTTTGAGGGGTACAAACTTTTAGACGAGAGAAAATGTGAGCTGGGAAAGTTTGATCATGTTATGAAAGACTCCCTTGTGGAGTCTACTACAGTTTGGTTTATATTAGACTACACTTTGGTAAAATATAGACCTATTCTCTTGCTTTGACGGTCTGCAAAGACTGCTCAATAATCACCGTTTAAGTATACGAGGTAGGCACTTTGTTTCTGCCAAACTTTCCTACAATAGAATCTAAATAATTTTGCAGATTCAGATTTCAGTTCGAAGAATTTCAAATAACTCTTGAGCTCTACTAGATTGATGGGTCGGTGGGAAGTTGATCTTAAAACCTTCCCTATAAATATCTTAAATATTATGATCGTTGCTCTTAAACTGCAAAAAATTTCGACGAAATAGAAAAGCCCCTCATTCTTTTAACAGCCACTAGAACAGTTTATGGTTTGAGCATCGGCGGATCCAGAGATTGCAGGATAGCCGGTTTAATTGTTTCGTCCCTTAAAAAAAACCTGTTGATTCAGAACCAAGAACCATAATCTATGAGTTTTTTTTTAGAGAAACGAGGAATTCATCTCCAACCGTAAACACAATACCAGCAGTGCTCTTTTGAACATCAAGCCATTGAGACAAATTTAGATAGATTTCGAGGACAGTTTGCTAAGTCAGTGACTTTTTGAATAAGAGAAACATTTTATTTTTCAACATAGTCTAATTTTAGCTCGTTACATTTAGTCCAGCGTTTTTTCAATTTTTGTTATTCCTTCCAAATAATAGGTTTTCTCAAGGTCTTCAAAATAGGCGTTTGTTTCAGTGAATACCTCTTCATTCCACTCTAATCTCTTACCACCGAGCTATTATTTCAGGTTTGGAAATAAGAAATAGTCACAGGGGGCCGGATTTGGAGAAAATGCTGAATGGGGTAGCAGTTCGTAACTCAATTTATGCATTTTTGTCATGGCGACTACCAGGGCCGTAGCCAGGATTTTTTCGGGAGGGGGAGGTGGTTTTCATTCGAAGAAAATTGACATTGACTTACCATTACTGATGATGAGCCCGACCTCAAAACAATTACCAAAAATACTAAAAATAGTCAGAGGCTCATATTTTTCAAATGATTATCAGTGGGAATTCGGGCCATGATAAGGGATCCGGATGAGGTTGGCTTATATTCCCGAAATTCGTGCAGTTACTGCATTGAAAGAGGTCTTCCGAGTCGGGGTGCTATGTGCAATAATGAGTTAAAAAATTAATTACATTTTAAGATTGTTTCCTAAAACTTTGGAGCTGATCCACTACTACTGCCCTACATGGGCTTTGCGTATAAAATGGTGCCCAGTGTTTGTGAATGAATTTTTTATACTGAACACGAATCTGAGGTAAAAAATTTCGCATCACGCCAGGTTTTAGAAAAAATGGGATGGAAAACCCTAAAATCGAATTTTTGGCCATTTTTAAAAAATGGAGAGCTGAACACTGGCGTGCTACAATCTTCGAAATCCAGAAATTATAGGCTGAATCATGCCCTTCCAAATGAGCCCTAAATCCGAAACTGTAAATCAAAAACAGTTACTGACCTAGAAAAACTATAAATGCAGAATTGCTCAGCATCACCTTCTCTTTTTGTATCCAAAATCAAACCTCATGTCAAAGAAAACAAATCGGATCTGGTCGCATAGTGTAACTAAGATTTCAAGTTAATTTTTTTTATGTTTGACTTTTTAGAAAGAAACCGATGGAATTTTTAAAAACTGTTCAATAGATTTTATTTTGACTTTTTTGTCATCCACTGGCAATTAGTATAAAAAAATAGAAGAAAGTTTCCATATTTCGGGGGGGTGGGGGCCGAACCCTCATTACCTCCCCCCCTAAATACGGCCTTGGCGACTACATACGTGTGCACCGTTGCATTGTCATGGGGGAAGAAAACTTTTTTCTTCGCCAAATGCGGTAGTTTTTCCTTCAAATCAATGTAGAATTAGTCCAATAGCTGCGAATTCCATTCGCCGTTGATCGTTTCACTCTTTTCAAGGTAATCGATGTGAATGACACAGCGTGTATCCCAAAAAACTGTCGCCATGAGTGACAGTTGCGCTTACAGTCGGGTGTGAGCAATCGCGGCGACCATCGCGAGGATAGCTTTTTAAAATCAAAATACTCATGTCAACTGTGATGCACCCATTCAGTTTAGATTCCCACAGCCTCAGCCACCTCACGCACTTTCATTCTCCGATCGTCCAATATCACTCCATGATATTTATCGGCGATTTCTGGCTTAACGACTGGACCGATTGAAATTATATTTCCAGAATATATTTTCTTGGGCGGGAGGATGAAACATAGCTATTTATAATGACTTTTAGGAAAGTGGGCGTGGCACCTCCCATATAATCCTAATAGTTTTTCGGGTATATCTCAAGGACCATTTACAGCACAGTACAGAAATTTGGTACAATAACGAGAATTAACAATGCCATGGTACATGTTTTATTTTCTACTACTTTTTTTCTACAATTTTTTTTATTTTCTAGTACTTTTTCTACTACTATTTTACTACTTTTTTTCTACTACCTTTTTAATACATTTTTTGACAATTTATTTTTATTTTGTACAAATACTTTCTATTCTTTTTTTACTACTTTTTGCAATTTTTTCTACTACTATTTTTTATTATTATTTCTACCACTCTTTCTACTCCATTTTTACTATTTTTGTACCAATAAATTGAACTATTTTTGTACTACTATGATTAAATACCTTTTTTCTACTTTTTTACAACAATTTTTAATATTATTTCCTAATCTTTTTCCTACTACTTTTTCTACTACTATTTTCTTCTACTTTTTTACTGCTATTTTCTACTACTTTTTGCATTTTTTTTCTACTATTATTTCTACTGCTTTATGAAATATCTTAAGACCTTGCTTTGCTGTCTAAAAATCTATTAGGTGGCGCTGTAACAAATGCTATATTTATAATAAATATCAAATTGGTTCAAATTTTTAAACAATTTTTGGGATATAATACATATATAATTATAATTTTTAGATATAATTCCAAGAATGGTCTTTGATATGAATATAGAGACTCCTGAAATATTGTTTCTATAACTCAACTGAAATATAATAAAATTGTTCAACAAAAAACACTTAAAAGTTATTCCTTTTTACTACAGATATCCTGGAATTTCTACCTAATTAAATAACACATTAGCCCTGTTCACGCTTTAGAGTAAAGTGCTGGTTAACGGAGTAACAGGTTAAAAGTGTAACACAAAATTACTCTACAATAACAAAATATACGGCATTTGCTTTTAGCCTCACTTTAGACTTTTACTCTGATTTGACCTTTGAGTAAAATATTTGTTACTCTGTTACTCTGAGTAAGAGAGAAAATTAGTGTTGCCTACTTCTTGATTTGTACTACAACAAAAAATGAAAACAAAAGTTTTATTGCTAGCGCATTCAGTTGGGAACATTGAAGAGTGCACTATATTAGTTGAGAGGAAAAGTGGTATAACTTCTACGTTCAGAAAAAAGTGGAATAATTTTACTTAAGAGCAAAAGCAAAACGAAATATGTTCAGAGCAAAAGTGAAACGAAATATGTTCAGAGCGAAAACGGAATAAAAAACTATGCTGTTCTTGCTCTGAAAGAATTGTTATACCATTTTTGCTCTTACTTTTATGGCGTTTCATTTTCACTCTAAACCATATTACTTATGCCATTCTTGCACTGACACTAAATTATTTAACTTTTGCTCTTATATAAATTTTAGCCCGCTTTTCCTCTCAGCCTGTCAGTTTTAGGTGCGTTCATGCTCTAGGGTAAAACATTAATTTTTTACTCAGTTACTCAGCACTTTACTCTAAAGAGTGAATAGGGCTAATATTGATTTGAGATTTTCATTTGTAATTATTCTCTATTTTTAATGTATAGTTCTGGAAGTTAAATATTTTTCCAATTTTTTTTTTTACAAATTCAATGGAAGCCTAAATTGTCATTAAGAATGTTCAATTTTAAATATCAAGTACTTCATTCTTTTTTAATTTTCGCCCTTTTTCGCAGAAAAGGCAGAACAACGTTTGCCGGGTAAGCTCGTATTATAATAAAACCAAACCGACTCCCCCGACGTGATGGATAAAATGCTCGGAGAATACACCATAAAACGTCGAACATTACGTTGGTCTTTGACATTTTTTTATAATATGATTGACGTCACTGGATTAGTATCCTACATCATTTACCGGGAACATAATCAACGATTCATTTCAAAGAATTAATGCAGAAAGTTTTTAAAGATCTTTCTAATCAGCTAATGGGTATCTGCAGTTAAAATTCGCAGTACTAACACGATGTTAATGGGAAACTATTTTCTTCGAAGTGCTGTAGAAATGGTGCTGCAACGTTTCATAGTATCAAAAGCAGTAGCAGCTGGCACTCGATTACCACATGGTAGTTGTGGAGTCTCGCCTATCATTGGAACTTGCTACTCCTGCCTCGGAATAAATAAGAAACAACGCAAAACAAGAAAAATATGTGCCCTTTAAAGCCCAACTGCCTTGAAAACTCACTACCAAAGTCTAAGTTGCGAAGAAACTCCATAAAAATTATTGGAGTATGAATGTATAAACTCGTATTTTTTTCGTACTTTGGATATTTATTGTGAAAAAGTGATTATAAATTTATTCTTTAAAGTATTGTCCATCGTTAGCCACAACCTTTTCCCATCTTTCTGGTAGCATACGGATTCCGCGTCGAAAGAACTCCTCATCTTTTGAGACTATCCACGAATCGACACATTTTTTGAGTTCTTCGGCTGCTGTTCAGCCAGGCCATGTGTCATCGATCGGAACAAGTGGTAATCAGAAGGAGCAATGTCTGGAGAATACAGCGGGTGCGGTAGCACTTCCCATTTCAACGTTTCCAAGTATGTTTTTACTTGCCTTGCAACATGCGGCCGAGCATTGTCGTGCTGAAGAATAACTTCGTCGTGTCTATTCTCATATTCTGGCCTCTTATCCTTTAATGCTCGGCTCAAACGCATCAATTGTAGTCGGTAGCGGTCGCCAGTGATCGTTTCATTCGGTTTTAACAGCTCATAATACACGACACCTTTCATATCCCACCAAATACACAGCATGAGCTTGGATCCATGGATGTTCGGCTTTGCCGTTGATGTTGATGCATGTCCAGGCGGTCCCCATGATTTTTTACGCTTTGGGTTCCTCATTTTAAATACCTCCTGTTTATTATCATAAAATCTAAAAATATTATTTCACTAAAATAATCGCATTTTCCTTGCAATATCTTCAAGCAAACTATATGAAGATGTAAATTTAACTCAATGCCTCATCTCTAAATGGGGTAAATCCACTAAATTCAGTCCTTATGCTCTAAACTAAAAATGTAGACATGTCACGAGGTTTCAGCCCCCTAAAATTTGAGGAAACAAAGTTTTTACAATCTAAAAACGCAAAAATCACAATTGCACCTTGGCCACCAGACGGAATGTTAAACGTACAAGTTTTCGATTTTTTTTTTTCATTCATTTGATTTTGCCATTGCATGTGGTACACTTTAATGTTGTACTCGCATAAACTTGCGTGCAAATAAATGCAACATGGAATCACTATTTTCTGCAATTTTGTTGTTGTTAGGGTGTGACCACAAAATAAAAATTATTTAACTACGTATCAGAAAATATAATTTTCATTTAACACGTCACAAAAAAAAAGGTGGAAAAATAAAAGTTTCCCATTTCCCCATAGACTCACACCATATGCATGCATGCGTATGTGTGCGTCATGTGGCACTTTTATGTCATCGATAATGCCAAGGCAAGCATAATCCAGCAGGAGCTGTAATAAATCATACGCACACAAATACAGACACAGCATTTCCTTTTTTGCGTTTCCGTGATATAACTATTTTTCTTTTTTGTATGAATGAATATAAAAAAAAAGAAAGAAAAGAAGTGCCCAAACTACAGTAACTACGTCGCAGCATAAATACAAAGGAATTTATGCTTCAATGGGCCGAAAGAACGATGAAAAACCGGCAAAAAAAAGCAAGCGATGCGAAGAGAGTGAAAGAGAGAGAGAGAGAGCGCGAAAAAGCGCATAAAGTTAGGTTAAACTGTACTATTTAATCTTTCAAGGAAGCGTTTGCAATTCTCATATTCTCAATCAGCGATCAAGAAAACTTGTTTAATCTGAGACTCGTTTAGCTTTAATTTCGAATTTCTAAACGCTTAAAACATAAGGCGGCGACGACAACATGTTGCTTCTACTTCTGTTACGTCTTTAGAAAATAAATTCCTCTTCGTCTTCGAAACAATGGAAAAAAAAATCCCCTTTTTCTATTCTCTCCTTTTTTTTTTTTTGTATACTTATGTACGCATTTATCGCGATTTCTGATAAAGCATTTCAATCAAGCAAGCAAGCAAGCTATGAAGAAAAAGCCCACACCACTATGAAATCTTCACGCTTAACAGCGGCGCCATAGTCACTTCCACTTCCAGCTCTCACACATTACTACACTTTCCTTTCATTTTCAACCCCATTTTTTTTTCTTCTATTTTTTTGTATGTTTTTTTTTTTTGGGAACATTTTCACATTTCCTATTTGCGTTTTCTTTTTGCTTTGCTTTGTTGTTAGCTTATCGACCTATATACGCGTATATACGCGAGTAGTCAGTCCCTGGCGTTTCTTGTAGAATATTCAATACTTTTTCCTAACCCTCTTCATTTTTACTTTATCTTGCAATTCCTCTATTCAAAGCTATTAATTTTTTTTGTTTCCTAGTCCTGCTCTATTGTTTTGTTTTTGTTTTATATATATATTGCGTTATATCATTGTCCTTGTTAGCGGTGAATGGAAGACAGGCAGGAAGGACGAGCAGGCAGTACAGCTTACCGCACTTGGCAACAATGAGCAACAGGAGTTCCTTGCTTCCTTCCTTCTTGCGCCGCTGCCTGCCTCTTTCTCCGTTTTACTTTATTTTCTCTTGTTGCTTTTTTTTCAATTTTCTTTTTTTTGGCTATTTTTTTGTTTTGAGGTTATGCTTTATCGAAATCTTCTTTTGCGTTTTGTTTTGATGAGTTCCAATTTCGTATATGATTTTCTTTTCTATGTTGGTAGTGGTTATTGAAGTATTTTTGTTTGGTATTCTCTTTTTTTTCATTTGTGTCAAAATTGAATTCAATATATGTAAATTTCATGTAGCTCTTCAAGGGTAACCTGAAGTATGCTGACGAGAGGTGAGTGGTACTATGAAAAGTAACTACGCTTGTAATTATAAGAAATTATAATAATAGGTGTGTAACGTAACGACCGGTCCGCTGACAAAGTTTGGGTAATGGGTAATTTTATCACAAAAAAATCACCTCGAGCCAGTAAAAACAAGGTATTAAAAGAAGTAGTAAAAAAAAGTAGCAAAAAAAGTATTAAAAAAGTCATTGTACAAAATTTCAGTACTGGACTGTACATACATATATGTATGGTTCAAGAGATATACCGTATTAAAAGGTTTTCCATTAGGGACATAACAATTTCGTATCTTTATATGAACGCACCTTTAAACTTTTTTAATGAACTGTCAATGTTAAAAGGTTAGTTAAGTTCACGAACCTGCAACGTTTGGAAATTATTAAAAATTATTACCGAAATTCTGAGTCGGTGGTCGCCACTTTAAGGGCGCTTACTCCAATTTTCGGTCGTAATACCGTCATGTTACCGTCATTTGTAGCCAGAATTGGATGAACTTGACATCAACGATATGCGGTTTCCACAAGACGGTGCCACTAGCCACACAGCACGCTTCACAATTGATTTATTGAAAGGCAAATTCGGTGAACGTGTTATCTCGAAAAATGGTCCGGTGGAATGGCCGCCTCGTTCATGCGATCTAACGTCATTGGATTTCTTTTTATGGGGCTATATCAAGTCACTGGCCTATGCCAACAAGCCAGCAACTTTAGACGAGCTCAAAGACAATATCAAATGCGAAATTGCCAACGTTCCGGTAGAAATGTGTGCGAGAGTGGTGGAAAATTAGGTCCAAAGAATCGATCGCTGTAAATGGGGCTCGTGGTGGTCATATGGCCGAAATCGAATTTCATTCATAAAATGTAATGCTTGCACTACACCCACAATAAATTTGAACTCAATAATTCAAAAAATGCAGTGTTTTATTAATAGATAAAATTGTTATGTCCTTTACAAATAGTTTCTGAGATATCTTGTCAGGCTGTATGGGAGGTGCCACGCCTACTTGACATTAAGAACACACACTCCACCAAAACCATGGCATTGAAAAATAATATTTGCATATCAAATCTTAATACCGTACTACAAATGCTTCCTGAGCTATGTGATAATGAGTATTGAGGTCATATGGGAGGTGCCACACCCCCCTTCCAATCCCACTCAAGTCTTTTCTGTAGCATGGGTACGAAATTTCAGTACTATATTGTATATGGTTCCAGAGATTTACTCAAATAAGCAAACAATTTGTATGGGAAGTACCATGCCCACTTTTCCAAGACCACCCTAATTTTTCCCACAGAATGCTGTGAACAAATATTACTTTCATACCAAATCTTAATACCGTACTACAAACAGTTCCTGAGATGAAATTCAGATTTGTATACAAGGTACCACGCTCACTTCTCTAATCCTAGTTATAAATGTTGACGTGTACTTCAGGCCTTATCACAAATAAATTGTGTAACAGCCCAACCTAAACAAACGCGTAACACGTATGCGGAAAATTACGCAACGCACTCGTACGCAATACCAGACTGAAATAGAGTGCAGCGTACTGTCAGTTTCTACCTGTCAAACATATTGAAATTGGAAGTTACCATTTATATTATTTGTTGTGTTTTTGGAAAAATCTCTCTCCTCTCAAATTTCTCTCTTTACGCAATGTCAAAATAGAAAATAAAAATAGGTTTGCGTAATTGCGCTGCGTATTTCAGTCAGCTCCACACAAAATGTATGAGCATGAGCGATTTTGACAGAAATTTTACGCATAACGCACTTATTTAGGATGGGCTGTAAGTTTCAGCTCAATCGGATAGTTAGTTTTTAAGTTTATCGCCGTCAAACGAACAGCTCATTTTTATATACATATAAAGATTTGCTGGTCATCGTTGCATATATGGAGGGACTAACAAAAGTTCGCTTAGTTGGCTACAAGGAAAAGGTCAAACAATTTTAATTTCATAACGTTGATCTTCTTCGTTTTTAATTTTTCTACATAACTGCCATTAATTTCTACACAATTTTGAAGCCGGTAGTTCCAGTTTGAAAAATAGACCTCAAAATCGTTTTTTTTCGGTTGTCAATTTCGACATTAACTGCATTAATTACTCTTACTACTATTATGGCGCAACAACCCATGGAGAGCTGCTTGAGTTATATTTGTACACAAATGGAAGGGAACTACAGTTTTATGCTGAAGCTTTCCATAGGCAATTTTTACTCTAGTAAAGAGGCGGTGCCATGAAGAAAATTTAATTTTTGTTTTTATTTTGGACCGTACCGAAATTTAAGCCCGTGCAACTCCGCGTAGCAGTCCAATACACTAACCACTAGGCTACGGCGACCACACTGCATTAATTAACTCCTTATTATTGCCGAAGACCTTTCTCTGAATTTTTTTTTTTTTTCGAAACATCCGGGGGGTTACTCTGTAGTTCGATTCGAAAGAAAATTTACTCGAATTCGAACGATTGGTACTCTAGAAAACATTTTCGAATAATATTTGTTCGAGATTTAATTTTGTGCCTTTTCGGATCGAATTTGGCATTCGTATAGAACTGCCTTTCGAATCGAACTACAGAGTAACCTCCCAGATATCACCCGGCGCTAGGTCTGGGGAATATAGTGCTGGACGAATTTCTCCAATTCCTGACTGCCCAATCAAGTTGTTCGTTTTTTCAGTAGAGTAAGCTGAGACGTTATGGTGGTGCAAGAAGTAGCGGCGCAGTTAATCTTTTTTCTGGTTTTCCAACAAGTTTTCGAAAACTTGTGGTAAGTAGATTTCAATATACTATTTAGCAGTTACCGGCTGTTTAGTTTTCAGAGGGGTTATTATAATTATTATTGACATATTCTAAGCTTGCATTCAATGAGAGTGATTAAGAACTTAGTCTATCTAAATAATATTTTCACAAATTGTGATTTCTAGCAAAGTGTACTAGTTCACAAAAGGATTTAGCGGACTCCTGGTTGACAATTCTTCATCATGTGAGAGGCTAAGAGGAAAAGTGGTATAACTTCTACGTTCAGAAAAAAATGGAATAATTTTACTTAAGAGCAAAAGCAAAACGAAATATGTTCAGAGCAAAAGTGAAACGAAATATGTTCAGAGCGAAAACGGAATAAAAAACTATGCTGTTCTTGCTCTGAAAGAATTGTTATACCATTTTTGCTCTTACTTTTAAGGCGTTTCATTTTCACTCTAAACCGTATTACTTATGCCATTCTTGCACTGACACTAAATTATTTCACTTTTGCTCTTATATAAATTTTAGCCCGCTTTTCCTCTCTGCCTGTCATGTCATCTTGGGACGTCCTTTGATTCATGTTCCTTGAGGGTGGAAAAGAGCACATCGAGTCGAAGGTAGCATTGTCAAAAGCTTCTTCAATATCAACAAACATTCCTAGCGTGTAGTTCCCTGCTTCCATCTCTTGTTCAACTGTACTAACACAATCGTGAAGAGCTCATTCACAGGGTTTTCCACTCTGTTTGGCATGTTGTCGAAAATTGAGAGGGTTTTCACTTAGAACCTTCAGCCTAATGTGCTTCTCGATCATGCATTCCAAACTTTTAAGCAAAAACGATGTCAATCTTATCGGTCGGAAACTTTTCGGTCGAGCATAGTCATCCTTTCTCGGTTTCGGAATAAATACAACTTTAACCGAGTGCCAAAGACGTGAAATATATCCGTGAGCAAGACAAGCCAGAAAGATCCTTTTCATAACCTTCTTAAGACTTGTCTCTCTCCGCTTTAGCATTATTGGATAAATGCCGTCTGGTTCAGGGGACTTGAAGTCATCGAATGATGAAAAGGCAAACCTTAATGTCTCTTCAGTGACTATCCTAGAAGCTGTAAACCAATCGAACTTTCTGGTACTAGAGCCAACCTGATCAGAAGTATTGACAACGCCTTAAGGAGCAGCTACCCTGCAACCCGGAAACTACTCAAAAAAAAAAATTCCTCAATGGGAATTTTTTAAAAACTTTCTACAACGAAATGGGGGTCAGCGAAAGAGTCTCCGGATTCAGGTTTTCTCTATAGCTTCTAGTTTTCTTATGGCTAAAATATCTAAGTGCAATCAGAATTTCAACAAAATAAGTACAAAGAATTGTACTTATTGTGTTAATTTCATTCATCATTTCTATTCAGTGAAAATACTTAAAAAACAAAAAGAAAACAAAAACCTTGTAATTCTCGGTAACGTTTTCAAATATTAAATGTTGAAATACTAGTAAGAACCATCACAAAGATCACTGATGAGGAATGGTGGCGATGCTACTTCGTCACTTCGACAAAAATGACGTTTCATTAAACCTGATAAACAACCCTTGAACTGTGAAAAATTAATAGTAAAATACTTGTCTATCTTTAAAAAAAAAATCTAATAAAAATGTATTAAAAAAGTTCGTCAAAAATTCTCATTGAGGGCCTCAGAGTCGCCGGTGATCCATGAAAGTTCAGGTGTTCAGGGAGGTAATACTTCTGTTTTGATGAAAAATTATAACAAGAAATGAGAGTCAGAGAATACGAATCTTGCGCTTTCTGCTCTGGTTTCCATATGGTCCCGAAAGGGTTAATACTTCTCCTGAAAAATTTATTAAAATTGATTGAAAATGATCTTTCTCAGGCCTATGGATATTTATGTATTCATGAATTTAAAAAGTTTGCAACCAACTTTTTTTTTTTTTAAAGTATAGAAGATTACCGATTTTTTTCGAGTTTTTTTTTCTAAAACATACTAACCCTTTATATTAAAATAGTCAATACTTATATGTTAATGGAATCCTTATTAATTTTTTCAAAGTGAGATACTTAACTGTTCTTTTCTCAGCAGATTTCCATTGGCTGTTTAACCCTCTCACCGCCGGCCTAGGTTTCATAAGCAGCAGGTATACATAATAAATGCACTAAAAGGACTCTCCACTAATAATTCTCATGGAAGAAGGTTGAATAAATTTACAACTTGTAAAGACGAGATCGAAGTAGATTCGTTCACTTTTTTCTATGCACATGCCTAGGGATGGTTAAAAGAATAAATTATTATTAGGTCAATACTTTTTCTATAGCTCATCAAATCTAGCAAAAGCTAGAATTTTGTAAGTGAAACTTCTTCAGCGAGGGTAAAACGGAAATCTTGTTGTTGCTGCACTCATGCGAAGCTAATAAGAAACGAAGTTATGCTGTTGATAGTGTTTAGCGAACGAAGTCATATGGGGATCGGCTGCATACAATTATGCAGAGAGTCGACTTCTTGCAGTTTTATCTCAATGTGCTTTAGTGAAAGAGCTTGATTCCATATAGCTGAATTTCGCTTTCATGTGTTATATACGTGTGCTACGTCATGTTTGTGCCGAAAAATTGTAGAGAGTATCAACGGAAAAAAATCTTTAGCAAATAGAACAACACCATCACGTGAAAAATCGCTTTTTTGTTGCACTCTAACAAAATCAGTAAGAAACGAAGTTATGCAGTTGTTATTCGGTTACATACAATCAAGCAGAGACGCGACTTCTCGCAGTTTTATCTCATGTGCTTTAGTGAGAGAGTCGATATAGAAGTCTCGGATTGATTGCATATAACTAAACTTTCCCTTCATGTTTTATATACGTGTACTAAGTCATGTTTGTGCCGATTAGTGTAGAGAGCAGGGATGCCAACTTATTTTTTCTCTCTCCCCGATAACCCTCGAGAAATTCCCCGATTTTCGATCGAATTCACCGCATTGGTATAATTTCATATTATAACAGCGCTACACGCAGTTTCCATATAAACATTTTACAAAAACAAAATTGACCTCAGTGAGTGTTATTTTAAGGCGACCCTGAACTTTCTCGGTCCGAAACTTAACAAATTTTTATGGGACTGGTAGATTAATAGAAACGTACTTTCTGACTCCGGAATTCTTAACATAAAAGTTTCAGCCCACTTTTGGTCATCAAAGTTCTCAAAGAAGAAGACATGGGATTTCTTTTGAATCAAATAAAAAATTTCAAAAACTTTGTTTTGAGAAAAACGGGTTCAAACTTTTGACAATCGGTTTTTAACATATAAAATATAATTCATCTTCTTTATGATCTTAATTTGAAAGTTTACAGATTAGTCAGCAATGGTTAAGAGTTAATCAGGAGGTGCTGAACGAAGGCATAGCTAAGCCTTTCTGAACAGCCGAAAGGGAAGTCGAAGAGCCGTGCGACTGTTTTTGCCCGACTGACACTCGCCGCTATAATCGTCTACATCTACGAAAACAGTCTGCGTTCTCTGAAATTTTTACAAAATGCTTTCGAAATTTAATACTTTCAAATAGCACACTTTTTTAAAAAACGATTTCTCCAAACCAATAAATCGCAGGGCCGACTTAAGAAAAGAAGAAGATTTTAAGACTCAACACATGAAATATTTCATAAGTTAAACGTTTTACATTACATAAAATTTGACAAAAAAATATTCTACAGACTTTAATTACTAAAAGCTGAACGACTTCAAATTCCCCGCAAAAACAGCTCATTCCCCGATTCCCCGCACCAAGTAAAATTCCCCGCAAATCGGGGAATTCCCCGCAAGTTGGCATCGCTGGTAGAGAGTATGAATAGAAGAAAAGCAACAACAAAATAATGAGAAGAGAACTGCAAAAATTTCAACCGTATGTTTTATAAATGTTTACTAACAATTTTCTAATAAACAACATAAGTAGTTTCACTTCTACTGTGAGTACTTGCAGACACATAATTTTTAGCATTTTATAGATTCACATTCTGTAAAAATATTATGTAAATTCACTAGTGGATCCTAGAAGTAGAGTAAAATCCCTCATAAATCAAAACAAAATTTAGAAAGTCTGTTAAGACATTTAAATACTGTTCCAATAATGGTATGCTATACCATAATGGGTTAATGAAATTTTAGTATGTCATTAAAATGAAATATTGAATTATCGCTAATAGAAAATAAAAAAAAAACTCTATTTTGGTTTTGTAGTAAGTAATAAATTACAACAATTAAAAATTATTTATAACGAAGTTGATAAATTAGTAAAATAGTAGCAAAATATGGGGTAGAGTAGCAGAGAATAGTAGTGTGGGAAAAACTGTTGCTGCGGAAAGGAAATCATTATCAGTGGAAATATATTTCATTGATTCATTAAAAGGTAAACAATAAACTTTGGTAACTACCTACATATTTTTGTAAATGATATTTGATAAGAAACTTAAAATAAATTAATTTTTAGAGTTTCTATTTAAGAGAAAACGAATGAGAGATTTTAGTTTAAAAAAAATTGTAGATGACTTAATGTTTTATTTAATATTAATGACCAATTATAATGAAATATTAGATTCAAATAAATTTTAGTTGCATTAGTGATTAACTAACATACATTTTGAATGCAACCTTGTTTAGCCAAAAAAAGAAAAAAATACTGCATTCATTCAAATTGAAAAGGAAAACGCTTTGTGGTATGGCAGCTTGAAACGTGAATTGAGTGTGTATGGGTGCATCATAAAGGAATGGAGAAACGCCACTGGGGCTAAACGCGTACATGCTTTTTAGCATGTACAAGAATCAATAATGCAATACTGTTTCTCTCTCTCTCACTCTCCGCCCGCTATTCCTCTTTGAACACTTTGAATGAACGCATTGCTGCTTCCTTTTCAGCAACATCATCATCGTCATCATCAATGCGAAACATGTACACACTTTTGTTGTTCCTACAATGTACGTGTATTTTTGTTCATACTTTTTGTTGTAGTTGTTGTTGCCGCTTTTGTTAGTATTCTCTTTGTGTAGTGTATATGCGCGTGTTTATCCTTCAGGCGCCGCGCCAGCGAGCTCAGCATGTTACGCAACAAGCTAATGTGTTTTTCGTTTCGTTTTGGTTTTTTTTTTTTTGTTTTCCTGTTGATAGATTTTTGTTGATTTTGATTTTGAACTTCCCTCGCTGTTGCTGCTCTTCCTGCTTCATCAATCTCCCACTGGTCACTGTGAATCCTTTGGATTTTTTTTTAACTGCGACATACTTTTTTATGTTTATATGTTGATGCTTTCAAACCTTGTTTCTACTATTACTACACATCGCATAATTGAATCTGTTTATGATTTTAAAAACCTTTGTGTTTCGATCGGACTCATACTGAGTTTTACAGATGTCACATGTCGCTGCACGATATTGCATTTAGTTATAATTCTTACTACCCAAAAGTTTTTACCCACAGGAGTTACCGTCATGGTTTCAAAATTGAGGCCTTTGAAAATGGCGCCTCATGTCGATATGCTTCAGGCAGTGAAGATGTGGTAGAGAAAACTGAAGTAACACTTAAGAGTAGTTTTCATGCTTATTACTATAGGTGGGAGTACCAAAAAATCGTCAAGCTAGGCTGAACTGAAAGCGTTTAATACTATGTTCCCACTGAGCCGAAATTGCGTGGTTTCGATCATTTCCCCATTTCCGTGGTTTCGGCTGAAACTGTGTTGAAATACTCAATTTCGGCATATAAGAATATGTCAAACGAATCCACGGAAATGAGGTGGTTTCAACAAAACCACGCTCGAAACGGAGCAAATATTTAATGCAACCATGAATGTGTTCACTGAAATGAATATTGAAATGAGTTTGCTCTGACATTTCTATACATATTTGATTAATATGATTTGATTAATATGGAGAAACGAAAGTATAAAAAACGAAATCTGTGGAGTGCGCGAGAAGATTAACTCATAGGCGAAGTATGGACAGAAAAGGAAAAGGAGCTGCGAAAGGCAAAAAAAAAACGTTCATCCATATGAACAAATTGTGGAGGAGCTGAGGCAGCAAGGCTGCATAGTGACTGCGGTTGAAATGAAACATGACGCATAACAATTGTCGCTTTCTTCTATACATTTTTAATTCGTTGCTAAATATTTCGTTTATAAATGCGATTCTCTTCGTATTCAAATGGTTAAGAACGATATATTTAACAATAATTATATTAGCGTTCGAAACCATTTGCCGGAACCACGCGATTTCGGCTCGGTGGGAACATGATATAAGGTATGACGCCAAGACACTGACAATTGCTTGAGAATAATTGTATATGAAAACTTTCATGAATATTACCTCATAAGATTCAGCAGCAGTAAGCACCTTTAGTGTTTCATTTCATTTTCAGGGCAGAAACTTTTTCCCTCATTTTCGGTTTTTCATTTTCACAAAATATTTTAAGTAAATTTTGTAAGAAATGAAAAGTTTTTGAAAAATTTCGAAAAACCACTATTTTAAACATTTTGCACTTATACTCCATTGACTGGGACTTGAACCCAAAGCATCGGAAGAATCAAACTACCAGTTGTTGAGGAAAGACTTATTGCCCTCCGATGGAGTGTCTTCTGTAATTACACTGACTCGTTCAGTGAAAAACTTGTTGCCATGGAGCCGGCAGAGATATGTATAAGAGGTCCAGGCAGTGGAGTACATCCATATAAGCTTAAAAGCCGGAATTGCTAATTTCTAACTTGCTCTAATGATATATGTACAAATGTTCACGTTTTTTATTTTCGAACTGAAATAATAGTTAATTTTTGTAACCTGGAGTATTTTGCAGAAGGCGCTATGCATGGAAACGATTATTTCCTGTCCTTAATAATCTTCCATTAAGTATTGAATAGTCTAAAGTTTTAACGTTTGTTTCGCAATTGACTGCTGTAATTATTTGTGATCGGTGTATTACTGGACCAAGAAGAAATGGGTAGAGTATTAGGAATTGAATACCAGGTCTCAGACAAGCGAAAACGTTTTTATTCCTCTCACCCATAATCTATCCATCTTTTACACCAAATCGAATCTTAGGCTGCTAGTGGGTGGCATGTCTGGGCATTATGTGCTCCGATGCTACCAAAATAAGATTAGATTATCCAGTGCGAAAAAGTATAGTCTATGTTTGGATGATGACGACGACCCACAGTGTAACGATCCCATATAAACCGCGGCCAAAAATAGTAAACGTTGTTTAATCTCAATAATATTTGGTAGACGATATAGTCTAATTGAAGCAAAGTCGTATGCCAAAAATAGTACCAATTGGGCTACTTTCACGCCCACCTCCCATATAAAGCAAACACTTAAAATGCAATAACTATTTAAAAATCTTTGGCATAATGACGAAATTCGGTGTGTAGATCTATAAGAACTTCCTTGTTCAATGAAGAAAAAATAGGTGCGCTGCCACACCTACTTAAGTAAATTGCTAAAATGTCAGAAGGAGAAGCTCCATAAGATTGAAACAGAACATGTTAATTTATAAAGCAGTTTTCCTATCCTTCAATATAATAAAGCTGCCACATGCTACTTAAAAAACTTCCAAAATTCGGAGTATGGAACTTAGATTGGGGATTCTTGTGTTCACAAAAAATCTGCTTCTTTTTCTTTTAAACAACTTTTCTATAGACACCAAAATCGATAAAACTTAAATTGAAAATGTCCTGGTACAGTCTTAATAAAGCCACTTTCATGATTTCATGTACCGTTAAATCAAGAAACTGAAGTGGTGGAGCAAAATGGTCTTCAGATTCGAGCTCAGCGGCCCCAAATTACTGTAGATTGCATGTCAAATCAGCAGTCCGATGGAAAAAACTAAATTTTGTGGCACAGTGCTATTAAGAAAGTGCAACAAATTTTTTCGCTTAGTCGCTATCATCAAAATTATTCGATATTCAGTACTTGATACTGCTCTCCAGATAAAATTTCATCTAAAAGTTAATCTTATATTTTGTATCTTGGTGATTTGCTCTGACAACATGAGAAGAGAAACCATCAGATCATGATTGAATGCTTCAGGGGAAGTTTTTCTTATAAAGTTTAATCAAAATTTTCTTATATCTTTGTGGCGCGATTCTAAGGCATCCTCAGATAGGGTTCCAAATGGCAAACTGTAGTGCTCGACTATGTCGCACAGTGTAGCGTCTCCATACAACCGGTGGACAAAAATAGAAGGAGTAGTGGTAGGTCAATGAAATTATGTAGAGATATTTTTTAGGTAAATATAAAAAAATATTGCGAATTTCAACTAAATCGGTTAACGGACACGGCCACTTCCCATATAAGCTGAATCAAAAAATTACAATATCTCAAAAATTTTTGAAGTAATAATCTTGAATTTTTGTGCAGTGGTTACTGATACTGTAAGCACTTCTTAAAACAAAAGTGGTTAAGATTGGAAATATGGGCGTCCCAAACAAAACAAGCGCCTAAATAATTTTTTTGGCTCAAAATTGTCGCAGAACCCAATCTCATGCCTTAAAAATCTACTTATCTAAATCGAAAAAGTAGGCGTGGCATTTCCAATATAGTCAAAGTATTTTACGGTATATATTAAGGCTGCAATGATTATCTATATATTTTAATGATTTTTGTATAATTCATTCAATTGATGTAATATATTGGGAGTATGAATGTATAAACTCGTAATTGTGACTAACTTCATATCTATCATACACGCCATTTTTTTGACATTAACAGCTATTCTATCTCGAAGAGCGCCAAAAATACTATAAGAATTGATCTGTCAAATAATTTTCATAATTTTACAAAAGTGTTTTACTACTATAGCTGAAAATGTCGAATTTCGTGCCAACGAAACAACATTTGCGGGAAGTTTTAATTTGCTTTTTCCATTTAAAGAAAAACGCAACTGAAGCACATCGTTTACTCACTAAAGCTTATCCTGACTGTGCTATAGACGTTAGAATGTGTCAGGTGTGGTATGCTCGTTTCAAAAGTGGTGATTTTGATGTTGAAGACAGAGAACGTTCAGGCGGCCCGAAAAAGTTCGAAGATGAAGAATTGAAGGCATTACTCGAAGAAGATTCATGACGAACGCAACAAGAACTTGCAGAATCTTTAGGAGTTGATCAATCAACCATTTCTAAACGATTAAAAGTATTGAGAATGATTCAAAGCAAGGAAATTGGGTGCCGTACGAATTGAAGCCGAGAAACGTCGAACGACGATTTTTCACAAGTGAACTGCTGATTGAACGACAGAAAAGAAAGGGTTTTCTGCATCGTATTGTGACTGGCGATGAAAAGTGGATACGTTACGATAACCCAAAGCGTAAAAAATCATGGGGACCGCCCGGACATGCATCAACATCAACGGCAAAGCCGAACATCCATGGATCCAAGCTCATGCTGTGTATTTGGTGGGATATGAAAGGTGTCGTGTATTATGAGCAGTTGAAACCGAATGAAACGATCAGTGGTGACCGCTACCGACTACAATTGATGCGTTTGAGCCGAGCATTAAAGGATAAGAGGCCAGAATATGAGAATAGACACGACGAAGTTATTCTTCAGCACGACAATGCTCGGCCGCATGTTGCAAGGCAAGTAAAAACATACTTGGAAACGCTGAAATGGGAAGTGCTACCCCACCCGCAGTATTCTCCAGATATTGCTCATTCTGATTACCACTTGGCCTGGCTGAACAGCACTTCCGTTTTTTCGAAGAACTCAAAAATGGGTCGATTCGTGGATAGCCTCAAAAGATGAGGAGTTCTTTCTACGCGGAATCCGTATGCTACCAGAAAGATGGGAAAAGGTTGTGGCTAACGATGGACAATACTTTAAAGAATAAATTTATAATCACTTTTTCACAATACATTTTCAAAGTACGAAAAAAATACGAGTTTATACATTCATACTCTCAATACATAAATAATTAGGTATTATCAAATTATTTTATTTCACTCATTAATACAATTTTTTATATATACTATAAACTCATAGTTTCTACTAAAATGAAATAAATTGCTTAAAATTTATTCGCTTTAATTTCCTCCTTCATCGTCTGACGACGAATCAGATGAGAAAACAATTTATAAATCCATATCTTGACCACTATTTTCTGGTTCTAAGAAAATGAGCTGACTAATATCTTTTTCGTTCATTTGTTTTTTACTGCAAGTTATTCGTTTACCAGAAATAAGTGGCTCAGAAGATAGTAATAACCGCGCCAACAAATCCCTATTACACGATTCTCTAGAAGTTTTTCTTGTATTTTCTAATTTTTCTAAACTCCTTGTGTCTTGCTTCTAAAGCATCCACCGAAAGAAACCGAAATGATGAAATCACTCGGTTTCTAGAACATCAAAAGCAAATTCACTTGAATTTCAAATTCGAATTCACTTTCATTTCACTCGGTTTCCAGAACATACCTGAATAACTCGAACTTTTTATGTGTAGCTTCATAAAAGCTTATTGGTATATTTTTCTAATTTTTGATAATAAACTTTGCATGTGAAGTCATTTTGATTCTAGGGTACAAAGCAATGGGGAAAAATAACTTGTTCACGTAATTTAATGTAATAGATATTCCCTGAGGAAAAATCTCTGTACATTTTTTTTACGATATTAAATTGAAGGTTTTCGCGTTTTCAATTAAAAATAATAGATACAAATTCACAATATGTGTTTGTATGCGATATATAAATATTTCATTTCATACACAGCGCTCAGAATTTTACCAATTTCCTAAATACATATTTACAATACATATGCATGTAAGGACCAGAGGTTTCTGACATTCCTGAAGAGGGGGATTGAATTTTTGAATCCTAAGATTTTTGTTCAAGGCGGGATTTTTCATCCCCAAAACTTCCTCTGGGGTCCGCTAGTGTATGTATATTAGGGTGGGTCAAATTGTATGGGTCAAAAAAAGTTGATGTTTGGTACCACCTAGTTGTGTTCTATGAATCATTTTAAGCAACTTTTCCAATGAAAGTATAGTTCTATTTTGAATTCTGAGCCCCCCAATTTTTGAAAATAGGTATTTTCTCAACATTTTCAAGATTCGACTTGGACACAACATTAAAGAAAATAGAAACAGCATTACAATATTTTGCTATGGGGGTTTTTTGGTACGAGAAAACCGAATCTGACATTGATTTGTCGATAAAATTATGTTTTGATACTCAATTTGAACAAAAAAGGCTTAAAATGTACAAAAATGGGGAAAAAATGGGATTATTTGTATGGAAAGTACCCTTATTTTTAATCGTAATGACTTGAAATTTTGCACACATTTTTTTTTTACAAAAACAAAAAAAGATTCTAAAAGTTGCAGTGCAATATAATAAAAAATAAGGATACCTCCCATACAAAATGTTCGATTTTTGGCCAAAAACTTTAAATTTTGTATAGAAAATATGTTTATTTTCCATCGTAATGACTTCAAACTTCCTGAGATAATCCGATGCAACTGAGAGCTTATAAAAAACCTATCGTGAATTTCAATTGCACGGATTATACACCCAGAGAAATACTTACCTCGTTTGAAGAAAAACGGCAGGAAAAATGGGAATGATTTGGCGCCATAGAAACGGTTTCCTCATTTAGATATACACAATTTCTTTGAATTGAGGAAATATTTGTTCTTTATTTTAGAGAAAAATTTCTATAAAAGAAGGAAGTTTTCAATAAATTAAAGAAATATGTCTTCAATTTGTAGAAATTGCGTTTTTCAAATGAATAATATTTTATTTCGTTATGAGAAATTGTATAAAATTTAGGTACAATTTTCCTCAGTTTGAGGAATAATTTTTCATAAATTGAAGTCAATTTACTACCTTTTTAGAAAAAAAATCCTCAATTTATGGAATATTTTCTACAATTTTATTTTAATTAAAAGGCATAGAAATCATTTTTTTTTTACTTGTATTCATTTATTATTTTATTTTTAATAAGTATTAAGGTTTACATTAGACGACCTCGATAGTCTAGTGGATAGTGCACTAGACTTTCATCCAGAAAGTTGCGGGTTCGATTCCCGTCTTGGTCTGGTGGTTAATTCTCAGAAACTTCTTATATTCACTATCGATATGAAGTGGATGAGAATTATAAGAATGTGTACAAGTACACACCTTGGTTGGTAATGGCAAGACCACCGAGCCGTTCGGAATCGGCGTTAAACTGTAGGTCCTACCATCGCCACTGTGGTCTAGTGGAAGAGTGCCAGACTCTTGTTTCTGGAGACCCGAGTTCGATTCTCGGCTTGGGTATGTTTCTTATCTATCTTTCTTTCTCTCTGCCTTTCTTTCTTTCTTGGGGCTTTGGTACAATAGATCTTATAGGTCGCAGTGCCTGACTTTCGAGTCGTCCTTCCTTCAAATAATAAAATAATAAGGTTTACATTCATACATATTTTTACATACACTACAGGCGTCGTCGCCTTGAAATGATCAAAAGTTCCTTATGGCCATCAAAAAGTTATAAATTGAAGTTTATTGAAATTTATACCTTTTCAATATATTTTATTTTTTTTCACAAAATATATCAACAGCCACAAACACAACCGCTTCGCTTGAAATAGAGACGCCAATTAAAAAATGCAAAAGAAAAACAAAGCGTACGCGATTGTCTGCTAAGGCCAAAAGAGTAAAGCTAGTTTTTGTGTATACTAAAATTTTGTATGGAGAGCATTTTTGGTATATTCGTCTCTTTCTTACATTTTCTATACAACTAAATTTGTAAAAATGAAGACATAACTTACTTCAAATTGAACACCATGGTTGCATGAAAGGAGAACATTTTTCTTCATTTTGAGGACAATTTACTTAAACGAGAGAAATTTTAGTGGATTCAAATAGAGGAAACTTTTTCTTTGTTTTAGAGATGAGTATTTTTCTGGGTGTAAGGACTAAGTTTTAGAAAAAAATTATATTTGAAGATGCCCATTTACCACACCCATATTTTCTTGTGTTTTATTTACTTTTTTTTATTTTACTTTTCTTTAATTTTAGTTTTAACAATTTCATTGAAACTTGGTATTTGATTTCAATTGGTGGGCAGCACCGCAATTAAATTTCCAAAAATGAAGACATAACTTACTTCAAATTGAACACCATGGTTGCATGAAAGGAGCACATTTTTCTTCATTTTGAGGAAAATTTACATAAACGAGAGAAATTTTCGTGGATTTATATTGAGGAAACTTTTTCTTTGTTCTAGAGATGGGAATTTTTCTGGGTGTACGAATATGATTGATATGAATGATAATTCACTCATATTCGAACCACCATTTACTCTAAGCATTCCTTATGAACATCTCGAACAATATTTAGAAAATCATGATCGACCGCTACCTGATACGAAAATTACGTTACACATACAAGCAACGGAAAGACATGTTCAATTGCTAGCTAGCGTGTCCAAACGAGTTTTAGAACAGAACCGAGTAGAAGTTATGGCAGTGACATTAGAAAGCCGTAAAAAGTTACCTAAACTTGACAGCAAGAAAAACTCCTTCTCGCTTCTTACAATATTCAATTGAATTTTTTTCATTTACATATATATGTTTTATCTTTAATGTTGAAATTGTAAAGAATAATAAAATTGAAATGGAAAAAATATGCTTTGTTCATTTAGCGAGTAGATAGAGAAATATCTAAATATCCGTTTTCTATCTGAAATCTACAGTAGTAGTTGCAATATCATGTCGAGAACTTGTGAATTTTATTTTTTGACTAAACTTTGCAATCTCAGCAAATCTGAAGTCATTACGATGGAAAATAAACATGATTCCATACATAATGCCAAAAAAAAGGCCAAAAATCGAAAATTTTGTATGGGAGGTACCCTTATTTTTTATTATATTGCACTGTAACTTTTAGAATCTTTTTTTTTGTAAAAAAAAAAAATGTGTGCCAAATTTCAAGTCATTACGATTAAAAATAAGGGTACTTCCCATACAAATAATCCGATTTTTTTTTGCCATTTTTGTACATTTTAAGCCTTTTTTGTTCAAATTGAGTATCAAAACATAATTTTATCGGCAAATCAATGGCAGGTTCGGTTTTCTCGTACCAAAAAACCCCCATAGCAAAATATTGTAATGCTGTTTCTATTTTCTTTAATGTTGTGTCCAAGTCGAATCTTGAAAATGTTGAGAAAATACCTATTTTCAAAAATTGGGGGGCTCAGAATTCAAAATAGAACTATACTTTCATTGGAAAAGTTGCTTAAAATGATTCATAGAACACAACTAGGTGGTACCAAACATCAACTTTTTTTGACCCATACAATTTGACCCACCCTAATATACATATACATATATATATATATATCAGTATGTGTAATGTAATAAAAATTTCACAAAAACTCAGTTGAGCTATACTAATTGCCTCAAAAACTTTTTATTTTTCAGGTTTTTGTTGTTTTTAACAACTTTTAACATATTACAAGAGGAAATGAAGCTAAAATTACTAGCGAGTGAAATTCAAATAAAAATTTTCCTCGTTTTTTTTTATTTTAATAAATTAGAGAATTTATGATGGGAACAAAAAACAAAAAAAAAAAAAAGCAACAACAACAGCAACAGCAAGAAAATTAAAACAAGCGAAGCATTTTATACTGCTGCTGCTGTAAAGTCTCTATGGTACTCAAATTGAAGCTATCTGCTTGCTACCCCTACTACTCAATTAACCAGTACAATGCTTGCTACCCTCTTCTTCTACCCTAACCTATATTCAAAGTATTTTTTTAGTATAATAAAAAAAAAAGAAACAGCAACCAAAAAACAAGTAAGAAAACCAGACCATAATAATAGAAAAATGAATAATAAAAAAAATAAAAAAAAAAATATATAACCAAGTGCATTATGGCGTACTGACACACTTTTTTCTCTCGGCCAAAGAACAAAGCTCACAAATACAATAACAAAAAAAACCAGCGATAACAAAAACAAAGAAAATAAAAATAAAGAACACTAAAATTTTTATCCGAAAAAATTATGCAAAAAATTCTACCCTTGATATGTGAGTATGCTTAAGTTGAAAAGTACACACATATGTATGTATGCATGTATGTCCGTCCATCCACTCATACATCTAGCAACACATTCATTTTATCCATATACATCCATCCATCCATCCATTCACCTATCGTTTTCATATCCATCCAAATGTAAAGCTAAACAATAATGACCATAGAAAAGAACAATGGACAATAGAAATAAAAATTAAATGAAAACGATAATAAAAGCGTAGATTTTTGGTAGATACAGCTAGCTGAGTCCATATATAGTATAATACGTAGAACATACATGCAGATGTATGAACCCAGTATGGAAAACCGGGAAAACCGCCAGAGCAACCATCAGCATACCGTCCGTAATGTGCATGCAAAATATTGGAGCGCATTATATGCGACAGGTTGCAGGAGTACATGGAGAGGCCAATAGGTCTATCTGACCGCCAGTTCAGTTGTCGCAAGGGGCGGTCTACAGTGGATGCGATCCACACTATTATGGACATTGCACGGGAAGCAACGAGCGGCAGTCGATGGCAGAATGGTAGGAAAAAATACTGCGCAATTGTAACGCTTTCAACTCGGCGAACTGGAAGCAGATCATGCGGGCACTGGAGAGCTACGATGTGCCATTATCGGTAGCTACTTCAGCAGCAGGCGACTTCTATATGACACAGATGACGGGGTCAAGGAGTATAAGGTTACAGGCGGCGTACCACAAGGCTCTGCACTGGGGCCAACACTGTGAAACGCGATGTACGACGGTGTTCTCAAGCTGGACCTCCCTGCAGGCACAACGCTAGTGGGATACGCAGATGATATTGCGTTGATGGCAGTATCGATGAGACTGGAGGATTTGCAGTTAGTCTGCAATGATGTAATTTGCAGAGTGCGACGATGGTTAAACGCGGCAGAATTGGAATTGGCAGCCCAAAAAAAAACGGAAGTCGTGCTTTTGAGCACAAGAAAGAAAAAAGAGAGCAGCTGAAGGTGATTGTGGGAGAGCACACCATAATATCTCAACCTCACATCCGATATCTTGGAGTGCTCATAGATACTAGGATGTCTTTTAAATACCATCTTGCAGCGGTCAGCAGCGAAGCGGCGAAAATAAACGGCGCACTAACGCGCCTAAGGCCAAACGTTGGAGCGAGCAGAAGGCAGCTTTTGCCCACCGTGAAGGACTCTGTAGTTTTATATGCAGCACCCATTTGGGCAGGTGCAAAAAAAGTCGCACATCAAGGAGGTGCTAGCCGTTCAAAGGCTAAGCGCGTTGAGAGTGACCAGTGCTTTCCGAACCGTATCGCAAGACGCGATTTGTGTCATCGCGGGAAAGCTGCCCATAGACATACACACGGCAGAGCTTAAGAGCATTATTAATAAAGCAGGAGAAAGACCTACGGGAGCATTAAAAACGTCGACGATCTATATCGGAGTGGCAGCAGCGCTGGGAGTGCTCCACAAAAGGGCGATGGACGTTTACGCGTATTCCCGACATTGTGAAGTGCTGTCAACGGAGACACGGGGATGTCGATTTTTACATCACGCAGCTGCTAAGCGGCCATGGCTTTAAGGAGTACCTGCATAGATTCGGACATGACAATGACCCATACTGTCCCAAATGTCCGAATGGAAATGAAAACCCCAGGCATGTGGTATTTTATTGCGCACGCTTTCGAAATCAAGAGGCAGGAGCTGAGGCGAGCCTTTCTTTGGCAGGACATCAACACTGGAGAATTTTACCACAAAGACGTGCGATTTGGTGGGAAAATGAAAGACGACATGCACAGTGGCCGCGCGGATAATGATCAAGCTACGCGTCACTGAAAGAGAGAGAAGGAGAACAGAACAGCAGGAACAGATAGAGAACTGAACTGCTAGATCCACCCCTGCGAAGTAATACCTACGGGTAGTCCCGCGGGGAGAGTGGAAAGAAACCAAGAAGGTGGTTTTAGTCGGTAGGAATCCGACATAACCGTAGAACAGGAGTTCTGCGGTATCTATGAAGATTTCCACCTTCCAACGAACGAAAAAAAGCATATGTTATAGAAGAAGTTTCTGGTCAAATTAATTTTGAATCTGAGCTAGTTTTGTATTATTTGCAGTTAATTTGACTACAATATATCCAATAATAAATTTTCCGATTAATAAAACATCAATGCGGGTTTAGCAGCCAGTATTCAATGGTTTCCAAACAATGATTGATACAGATCTGAAATTATGGTGATCTGGTCTATACTTGCTGTTTTGCTGTTTTGCTCTTTCACTACTCCTTCCTCTATCAACTGCACCGACTTTAAGAAGTTTCTTTGATTAAAATTGGAATATGTGGACGAAAGTTGAATTAAGTATCAACAAATTTCAAACTAGAAATTTCATTTGTTTGGGGAATTCGATATTGGACCGAAAGGTAGGCGATCCAATAGCTGCGGACGAGGAGGGGAGGGTTAAAGTCTTCTCGTTCCCAGAAAGTGTCTATTCATTTAGGGCCAAAATGGCTAATATATTTTTCAGAAAGGACAGAGGCGCCGGTTTATACTCAAAACCTCCTTTGGATCCACTATTGGAGCTATGTCCGAACTTTAACAGCTTATTGCTCTGACGTCTCAGACGGAAGCCCTACCATTCTTCGGCATTTACGTTTTGTCATAGTCAGCATTTTCCCATGGAGCGCAACATCATCCAACAACGCGTCGAAATTGTTAAAACTTATTACAAGCATACGTCTTCCGTTCGCTAAACTTTTCGCGAGTTACGAAATATTTACGGAAGAAATGATCATCGAGCCGAGCGAACCATTGAACGAACTATCGTAAAATTCGAGCAAAGTGGTTGGGTTGCCGATCGAACAGTCTTCCCTGTATGAAGCCGAAACACGCGATCAAGCAGAGTATTGCTGCTATTGCTGAAAGTGTGTCTGAAGACCGAAACCTCTCGATTCCTCGTCGTACACAAGGAGTTGGCCTTTCTGTGCCTCAACTTGTTGAATTTTGCGGAAAGTCATGTACATCCATCCGTCTAAGATGCAATTGTCAGAAAAACTGAAGAACCAAGATCACGAAGCTAGTCGTTCGTTCGCTGATTAGTCTCTGAGGCGGATCAAAATTTGGCGAAAAAAATCTAGAAAAGATTTTCTTTAGTTCGATGCTGTACCAGTACTGGATCACAAATCATTATGAACAAGAAAGATTTTGGAAATTAATATTGCATAATGATTAAACAACTCATAATTCCACACTGGGTTGAAATTCTCTTATGACAACATCCATACTGAGTATGAGTTACCTGTTTACCTGCACTCTGCACTCACGGGGTAGCTAAAAGTTCTACGTATCATAAATGGTTGTTGTTGTGTGTTCTGAAATAAAAAGCATATCACAAAACAAGTAAAACAAAAAGGAAAACAATGAAACAAACGCTCGTACTTTGTTCACTCACTCTGAGCATAGAAGAAGAAGTATACTTCAAAAATTTACACATTTCTGTGTTATCAAGCAAGCAGCACAACAACAAGAGCAAACAACAAACAATAGATTCTAATATCTGTGTTTGTATGGATGTGTGTATGTGTGTGTGTGTGTGTTCAGATTACTATAGCACGTTGCATGGTGGCTTAGAGACCCTGAATAGAATATCAAATAATGGAATGAAGAATGAAATGGTTACCCTACCTGTGTATATTATGCATTGTAGTATGTTATCCTGACTGTCGTTGTGCGTCCATTTCATTGTCCATCAAAAAGGTAAACATCAAGGAATGTACATATGCACAAAACATACATAAATACAGAAGAAAAAGGGTTCATTTTCAAATCTATTTATTTATGTATACCGTACGCGAACATGCAACAAGACGACGACGAAGAAGAAGAAGAAGTTTGAAATGTTGATACGAGTAGTTAGGTTACCACTTTCACATATCAGAGTGAAACAAAGCCGCTTTAGAAAACCGCCAAATGGTGAAGTATGACGGAGAAAACTCTATGGAAAGTAAATAAATTAATCGCCGCTCCACGACATCAAATCGTGAAAATGAAAATCTTATACAAACAAAACCAACGACCGCAAACATGAGATACGAGATTTTAGTTAATATGTAGTAATAGTGAACATAGAGGGGGCGAGTGGGGGGGGGGGGGGAAGTGAAAGAACTTGAAAGGTTTGGGTTTCTTGATGAATATTAGTTTCCTTGTTTATATAGTCCCAACGAGGGTGAAGCTGAATTTCGCGAAGAAACGAATGATGCCAGGCCGAATTGAAATGTTCCTACACGCTCTCTTGTACTAAGAGCAGGAGCATAATCCTGCTAGAATACCCATCTTCTTCACTTTCTACACCTTCTAAAACATCTTCCTGGGTCAATTCAGCTCCATTTTTAACCCATTTAATTCGCAGAAATGAAGAGATGTGACAACTTTGTTAGAGACTCCCCACCAAACCCCCGCTGAACCCTTGGAACAACACTTTGCTTCTTTTGATGTCTTAGCATAGATTTTTATAATTTTGTTTCTTGAAAACTTCCTCTACAGTAAAGATTTTTTCGTCTGTGAAAAGAATATTTCCATGACCATTATCCGCGTGCCACTGCAAGAGTCGTTTGCATCTTTCAAGCCTAAGTTAACCGACGGAAAGCTTTCATATTCAGATCATCTCGAATAAGTTTAGGCATGGATCTGGAGGAAATATCTAGTCCTCTGGACATTATTTTCTGTTTCCGAAGAGGATTTCTGCGAATTTATTCTTGTACAGCTTTTACGACTGCACTTGACCGGGTAATGCGCGAACGGCCACTTCTTGGCCTTTCTTCTACTGTAGACGATTCAGAGAAACGCTCTATAGCCCGTTAAACAAACATTCTTAATATTCCAAGATTTTTCAGTAATGTGAAAATTTGACCAGCACTTTTCCCGCATTTGTATAAGGCAATTACTGTAATGCGGTTCTCTTTGACACCCCACTCCATTGTAATCAAACAAAAGCTGAAATCAAACTGATTTATTTTACATTCATTAAATGTACTTACTTACTTAGTTGGCTCTACAACCGATGATCGGTCTTGGCCGCCTCTATAAAGTTTCGCCAGTCGTTTCTGCAATGCAGGCACCGGCGTCAGTTTGTAAGGCCAAGTGCAGTCAGGTCTCCCTGTACCTGGTCTTTCTAAAGGAGATTATGTAGTCCTCTTCTGCGCGTTACACCTCCGTGGCTCGAATAAAACACCCTTCTAGCCGTAGCATTTTCTTCCCTTCGCTCACCATGACCCAGCCAGCAAAGCCGCTGGATTTTTATGCGCTTGACTACGTCAATGTCGGCGTACAGCTCATACAGCTCATGATTCCATCTTTAACGATACACGTCGTCCACGAACACTGGGCCATAGATCTTGCGGAGTATCTGCCTCTCGAACACTCCCAACAGCCTTTCATCGTTGGTGGTCAATGTCAATGTCTCAGCGCCATACATTAGGACGGAATGGATGAAGTGACTTGAAGAGCGTTATTTTCGTACTTCTCAATTGCTTCTCAATTACCTACAGAGCCCATAGTAAGACCTGTTGGCAAGAGTTATTCTTCGCTTGATCCCAAGGCTGACATTATTGTTGGTGTTGATGCTGGATCCAAGGTAAACGAAATCCTTGACGACTTCGAATTTGTAATTGTCAACAGTGACATTTTGTTCAAGAAGCCGTAACTCTTTATTTGTTGACACAAGGTATTTTGTTTTGTCCTCGTTCACCACTAGACCCACTCGACAAGACTCCCTTTCTAAGTTGGAGAATGCTGCACTGACTGCTCGAGCGTTATTATTATTATTAAGGAGCGTTTGAGGCGACTCGAAAGTCAGGCACTGCGACGACCTAAAACATCTTTTGTGCCAAAGCCCCAAAATTAAGACAAACTATGATCTGCTATCCTAATGAAGGCTAGAATGTCTATTGTGGAAGAGGTTTTGATTTCGTTTGTTGATACGAACGGTTTTCTAAAAATACCTAGGCTGGACACACAGAATTTGAGATGTCGTCTCAACAATGATGTCAATATCATCAGTGTATGCCATGCAGCATGACATTCTTGTAAAAGTTAGTGCCAGAGATGTCAATGTTCGCAGCTCGAATTATTTTCTCCAGCATTAGATTAAAAAGTCGCACGATAGAGAATCACATATTCTGAAATCTCTTTTGGTATCAAATGGTGCAGAGAGGTCAGTCCCAATTTTCACTGCGCTGTCGTTCAGTGTCATTTTACAAAGACGAATGAACATTGCAGGGATACCAAAACCTGACATTGCGGCGTGCAGGTGATCTCTAATCGTGCTGTCGAAGGCGGCTTTATAATCGCAGAATAGATGGTGGGTATCGCATTGTTTTTCTCGGGTCTTTTCCAGGATTTGACGCAGTGTGAATATCTGGTGGATGGTGGATTTACTAGGCCTGAAGCCACACAGATAAGGTCCAATCAGTTTGTTGACGATGGGCTTCAGTCTTTCACACAGTATGCTCGATAGAACCTCGATGTTAAGGCGATGATAAGAAGGCTTATCACACGGTAGTTGGCGCGGATTCCTTTTGTGGATTCATACAAAAATGTGCAACTATGAAAAAGAATCACGTCCACCGATCGGGAATATGAGGAATATCTATTGGGAGTATGAATGTATAAACTCGTATTTTTTTCGTACTTTGGATATTTATTGTGAAAATGTGATTATAAATTTATTCTTTAAAGTATTGTCCATCATTAGCCACAACCTTTTCCCATCTTTCTGGTTGCATACGGATTCCGCGTCGAAAGAACTCCTCATCTTTTGAGGCTTTCCACGAATCGACCCATTTTTTGAGTACTTCGAAAGAACGGAAGTGCTGTTCAGCCAGGCCATGTGTCATCGATCGGAACAAGTGGTAATCAGAAAGAGCAATGTCTGGAGAATACGGCGGGTGGGGTAGCACTTCCCATTTCAGCGTTTTCAAGTATGTTTTTACTTGCCTAGCAACATGCGGCCGAGCATTGTCGTGCTGAAGAATAACTTCGTCGTATCTATTCTCATATTCTGGCCTCTTATCCTTTAATGCTCTGCTCAAACGCATCAATTGTAGTCGGTAGCGGTCGCCAGTGATCGTTTCAACAGCTCATAATACACGACACCTTTCATATCCCACCAAATACACAGCACGAGCTTGGATCCATGGATGTTCGACTTTGCCGTTGATGTTGATGCATGTCCGGGCGGTCCCCATGATTTTTTACGCTTTGGGTTATCGTAACGTATCCACTTTTCATTGCCAGTCACAATACGATGCAGAAAACCCTTTCTTTTCTGTCGTTCAATCAGCAGTCCACATGTGAAAAATCGTCGTTCGACGTCTCTCGGCTTCAATTCGTAGGGCACCCAATTTCCTTGCTTTTGAATCATTCCCAATGCTTTTAATCGTTTAGAAATGGTTGATTGATCAACTCCTAAAGATTCTGCAAGTTCTTGTTGCATTTGACATGAATCTTCTTCGAGCAATGCCTTCAATTCTTCATCTTCGAACTTTTTCGGGCCGCCTGAACGTTCCCTGTCTTCAACATCAAAATCACCACTTTTAAAACGGGCATACCACACCTGACACATTCTAACGTCTATAGCACAGTCAGGATAAGCTTCAGTGATGAGTAAACGATGTGCTTCAGTTGCGTTTTTCTTTAAATGGAAGAAGCAAATTAAAACTTCCCGCAAATGTTGTTTTGTTGGCACGAAATTCGACATTTTCAGCTATAGTAAAACACTTTTGTAAAATTATGAAAATTATTTGACAGATCAATTCTTATAGTATTTTTGGCGCTCTTCGAGATAGAGCTGTCAATGTCAAAAAAATGGCGCGTATGATAGATATGAAGCTAGTCACAATTACGAGTTTATATATTCATACTCCCAATAAAATAGTACAATGCCTAAGAAAATATTAAGACAAAATCAACTCCACTTAACTTAGATAAGCTGATAAATAATATGCTTAATGCAATAGTCATCAAAAGCGATGAATTACCATGCCCATTTGCTATTCGAAGGCATGCCGTTATCAGTTCTTGAGTTCCCCACCAAGGCCGTATTTAGGGGGAGGTTTTGGGGGTTCTGACCCCGTCCCCCCCCCCCCCCCCCGAAATGTGGAAACTTTATTCTAATTTTTGAGATTAATTAATGGAAAAAAGTCAAAATAAAATCTATTTAACGATATTTTTTACTTCCATCGGTTTTTTTTTCTAAAAAGTCAAATATAAAAAATAAATTTGAAAACTTAGTTACACTATGCGATCAAATCCGATTTGGTTTCTTCGACATGAGATTTGACTACGGATTCAAAACGAGAAGGTGATACTGAGCACTCCTGCATTCATAGCTTTTCTAGGTCAGTAACTGTTTTTGATTTAAAGTTTCGTCCTGAATCAGTTTGAAGAGTTTAAAAATTAATAAAAAATAGAAAAAAACTATCGGATCCTTGTAAAATTAGAATTGCTTGAACCCCATTTTTTTCCTAAAACGTGACGTGATGGGAAGTTTTTTTTCGTGTTCAACGTGAAAAATTCTTTCGCAAAAACTCTATCTTATTAGCAAAACCCATGCAGTTTTAAAATATAATTAAATCTTTAACGCATTATTGCTCAGAGCACCACGACTAGAAAGATCTCTTTCAATGCTGTGACTTCACGAATTTATGGAATATAAGCCAACCTCATCCGGGTTCCTTATCATTGATAATGGCTCAAATTCCCAATGATGATCATTTGAAAAAAATGAGCCTCTACTACTTTTGGTAATTTTTTTGAGGTTGGGTACATCATCAGTAGTGGGAAGTCAATGAGTTAATGAAATTATGTCTCTCACGATAATAAAAAATGCATTAGAATGCACATTGATTAAACATTTAATTTGATTATTCTGTGAATTTTTTGCCACTTTTGGCCATTTTTTTGAGGTTAAGATTAAAAAAAATCGGAAAATTTTTCCTAAAATTTTTATTTTATAGGGTCCATCAAATGTATTATCGAATTAATTTATTGTATTTAAAAATCAGTTTGATAAAAATTATTTCTAAATATTTTCTTCGAATGAAAACCCCCCCGAAAAAAATTTCTGGCTACGGCCCTGTTCCCCACTATAGCGTAGGGTCTTCACAAATTGTTTCAATCCGGTTCGGTTACTTACTAGCAATTTAAGTTCATTATATGTTTTTCCAGAGTCATCAATTTCTTTTTGGAACGTTGGTTTCTACCTGAATTAAGACCGTCCTTTTTGTGGCATCTTTGGAGGTTTCAGCCAAGAGTTTGTCGGCTAATTTTACAAGGGTCCTTATACAAGGCTTACTCAGTTTAATATGGACTGGCATTACTGATAACGTCTGTCTACAAACTTCTTAATACAAGAGAGTATGCAGAATATTTTTAATTTGGTCAGGCTTAACTTTTGAGCTTTATATACTAAATACACTTGATTCAAGCATTAACTTCAAGCTTTTAAAATTATCACCGCACTTTCATTCTGTTGAAATGCAAATTTCAACTTATACTTAACTTTTCCCATCCATCATTTTTGAATAAAATAATCTCCAATGTCAGCTACTACCCACCTACAAAGTGCGCTCGCTCATATCTCATAAAAGAATTCAATTAACTATTTCGTTTCTGGGATACCAAAACACTCTGTCTATTAATCGTTTTAAATCGTTTTTAAAGAAAAATCAAAAAAAAAAAAAAAAAGCTTCTACTTCTTTACGATGAACAGTAATCATAAAATTTAATTGCTAAAATGGTATGAAGTTTAAGACTTGGCGATTTATTATAGCTTGATTTAAACAAAAAAAAAGAAAAATTTTTATACATTAATCCGCTCCAAAAAATCACACACAGAAAAACGTTAAAACGAAACTAATAACACATTTATCAAAAATTTTGAACGCTTAAACGCAATTAATGGCACACTCTAACTCTCTAACGCTCGTTCGCTCGCTCGACGCTATGATAGATTGAAGCTTTCCGCTGCGTCCAGCCAGCCACGTCTTGTCTCGCGTCTCTACGTCTCTACGATTTTGTTGATTGTTCTCGCCTCTTCAACTTTTTTCAAATCCACCGAAAATAATCCATTTCGGTAGAGACATCTCTGCTGCTCGTCTGCAGTCTCGGATACTGTGTCATGTCATAAATATGATACAAAGTATAAAAAAAAACTTAATTTATTTTTATAACAGATCTTTTGTTTGTCTATCTTGATATAATATATCTATCCATCCATCTATATATGATACGTATGTATGTACATAGCTATCTATCTGTATGTTTACTGTATCGACATTTGGTCAAACCTTTTATAGGTCTTGTTGTTTTTGTTGTTGTTGCTGTTTTTTTCTTCCTATTTATTTATTACTATACCGTAGCTTGGTTTGGTTAAATGTGATGTGATGCTTTCATATATTTTGATATTTTTTTCTTCCGTTGTTTTCTTAAGTTTTGTGAATTTGACATGCCATGATGCCATTGCAGTCGCAGTACACTGCAGTCAACTTGAATAGTGACACTTTTTCAATAACTGCAAGACTTGGCAGTAGATTAAAAGTTTACCACCTGATGCAAAACTGTACTCAATATTCAAGGTTTATTTTATTTTGGATTTTTTTTTTCAGTGCCAGGACCAATGTTGATCAAAATTCAATTCGACTAATGAGTGAAAAGTAATGACTAAAAAAATCAATCAACCAATCACTAGCTAATGACTAATTTTTACTAGTTGACTATTTACTAATAAGTTTAGTTGTAACTATGACCAGTTAGGGAATCGAACCCTAGGGACATAGTTGGTGGGTTTTGACACCTGGATGAGGAATGCCAAATACCATTTTTATTTTTGTAATCGCAAATGGTACGATTTGATTTGTTTTCAATACAAAGTACCAGGGGCTCTTCGGCCAGACAATTTGGTGTTGAAGAAATCATCATTCGAAGTATTCATGCATTGCTATCCAAACCACTATCAAGGCTTATCAAGGGCGGACAGAACGAAGACAGTGTTACGGTCTAGGTTGAGAAAGGCTGGCCCCAAAGCGGCGTACTCTCTCCTCTTCTCTGGTGCTTCGTGTTGGACTCCCTTCTTAATGATTTACACAATTTTGGAGTTCACATCCAGGCGTATGTTGACGATGTGTGCGTACTAATCTCGGGACGGTCCTTACAGACGGTGTGCAATAAAATGCAAGAAGTCTTAGACAAGATCGAGATTTGGTGCGATTTGCCGTTTCTTTCAGTGAATCCTAGTAAAAGCACCTTAGTGCTTTTCAATTAGAAACGCAAGAACGATGTCCTGTTACTACCAACAATGAAAGGAGTAATACTGCAGTTATCTTCTGTATAAATATTTAAGGGTAACCTTAAATTGCAAACTGTTATAGAAGACGCACGTTGAGCTGAGGGTCTCGCGTGCACTAAAGGTTTTCTGGCAGTGCAGGCGAGCTCTCGGCAAAACTTGGGGTCTGGTATACTGGTTATACATTGCTCAGGTGACACCTATTGACACGTATTCCACTGTAGTATGGTGTAGACGAATTTGTGCCTGGGTATCACTGGTGCAATGTGTACTACATCTGGTGATGCCCTCAATGGCTTGCTTGACTTGCTTCCTCTGGATCTTCGTACTCTGGAGTCATGTCTTCTATTCCGAAGGATTCAAAACCTCAAACGGTACTGGATCCGATTAGTAGTTGGACTTGGATGAGACCACTGGACAAATGGCGACAGTCTTTCTAATGGAGATTTTCGCTGTTCTGGATGTAGCGGACTGGATAATTGAGACTCAAGTACTTAAACCAAACGAAATAGCCAATAGCTGCAACCAAATGTGGCACGTTAGCGCTAATTGGGTTCGTGTATCGAACCACCACTTCAAACATCGAATGAAAAGGTCATCACTGAAACAAACGCCTATTTTGAAAAACTATTATTTGGAAGGAATAAAAAAATTGGAAAAACGCTGAACTAAATGTAACGAACTAAAAGGAGACTATGTTGAGGAATAAAACGCTTTTTTTGCCGAAAATAACATCTTTATTCAAAAAATCACTAACTTATTAAGCTGCCCTCGTAGCAATGGTTTAGATGCTATTCAAATTGGCTTAATTTCTTTCTACGGATTGGTCTGCATTACGCCCAATTCGATCGTTGAAGAGTATGCTAAAAAGTAATGGTTAACCTATTGGAAACTTTCTGAAGGCTTTCGCTACATAGAGTTTGCCGCTCCATAGAGCTTGTCGCTCCTCTCGCGAAATGTGTCTACATCTCTGAACATCACGCGCATAGATATCACCTAAGTAAGTTATGCATAGAAGATGACGAGCCGAAAGCTAACATTCTATATGTATAGCTTGACGTAGAGAGGGAAATTCATTTGTAGATTAACTGCAGCGAGCACTGAACTTACTGTTATCCTGTTGTTCTGACCGTTGCTTATCGGTTGATGCTTCTAAGATAGCACTCTTTACCAACTTTCGATTCACCAACTCTAAATTGTAGATCACTTATCGTCTCAGAGCAAGCCAAATATCTTGGCTTAATCCTGGACAGAAAGCTCAACTGAAGTGCTAATACGACAGAGAGGACACAAAAGGCTCCCGTAATGGGAATTGCAACTCAAGGAAGTTATGTGGTTATATACCAGTGTTATACGCTCAATTCTATGTTATGGCGTAGTACTTAGTTTGGTGGGCAGCTCTTTTAAAGAGCACCCATCACAAGCAATTAGACAAAGTACAGCGACTAGCTTCAATGTTAATTACAGGAGCCCTGAGAACAACATTGTCAAAGACGCTGTACACTATCCTGGATCTGCTTCCAATAGATCTATTCGGGAAAACCTCGGCGTCAATCTCGGCGGTGAGGCTGAGCGCGATCTGCAAGTGGTCCCTTAACAATTTTGGTCGCAAAAAGATTCTAGGTTTAACCAAATATCTTCTTCCATCATCTGTCGATTTCTTTGGCACACATATTCTAGCTCGCCAAAAGTGAAGTACGGGCCATGTGATATGCCATGGAGCCATTGTAGTGTATATTGATGGCCCCAAGTCGGATGGTAAGGTTGGGGGTGGAGTTCACTCTGAGCGTGAGAGCATCTGAACACACTTTCGTTTCCCTGATCAGTGCAATGTGTTCCAAGCTGAACTGCCTTTGAGCACTGAAGTCGCTAACTTGATAAGATGTAATGAGGTACCCTGTAGTAATATCTGCATTTTCACTGATAGTTAGGCGGCGATAAAATCGCTCCAATGCCTCGCTAAGAACTCCTTAGTTGCATATTAATGCAGATCGTTTCTGAACGAGACAGCCACAGCATTCAACCTATGCCTGATATGGATGCCTGGGCATTGAAGCTATTCTAACTATTCTCAGCAATTCACGCATCTGTGGCTAAGTGGATATACTCTTTGCCACATGCAAGCTTCTAATAAAAAACCCTTATTCCCATATTGCAGAAAACAGATGGAGGATGGAACTACATGCTTCATTGCTAGACAGTTATGGCCTACGACAAACCAGAACTCATAAACTTGGACCGAGTCTACATAAGCAGGGTAATCTCAATTTTCACTGGACACTGCCTCATCGGTAATCATGCCCCTAGACTCGGCCTACTTTATAATGACTCCTGCAAAAGCTGTAGAAATAAAGAGGAGGACGAAACGATTTTCCACGTTATATGTCACTGCCTCGCTATAGCAGCGCGCAGACAAAGAACTCTGGAAGAACTTTTCTAAGAAAGACTCGTTGACTCCTCTGAAATCGGGGACTTACTACTAAGCACAAAATGGTTTGACTAAGAGGGATCAGAAAGCAACTATTTTCTTCAGGATATCACCATGGATCAGTAGGTCTCAGTGTGTTCATTTCTGAACAGCCCCCAACCTAACCTAACCTAAATAAATAATAGCTCTGTTTTATTCGCCAGCTAGTTTAGCACGCGCTAATAAAACGATCAAGTTGTTAAGTCTCTTCTTCGTTATATTGTTATTCACAAAAACTGAAACTGCTCAGCAGCTAGAGGTGAAACATTTTAATGGATTTTTAGTTTTTACCCTTTATAAGAATATTTAACTATGATTTTAACTTATTTTCACCCGCAGCCATTTCGAATCTTTTCTTTTTTTGTTTTTTTGCAAACTGTCATGCTTCTTCTTTCACTATTGCCAGTTCACAATAGAATTTGATGTAGCTAAACTAGTTGTTAAGTATACATAACAGCTATAATTATGCGTGTGATCTCTGCCTCTTTGTTGTTGTTTTCGCATACAATTATCGCTGCTAGTTATGCATAACTAGAAGCAAGTGGCGAATAAAACGCAGCTATATAATAATGTACTTAGTTTTAAACGACTTCTCATTTCTTCTGTGATTAAGGAGAGGAAATTTGCGACATTTCGAATGAAATTTGAGAGCTTTACGCTCTTCTCCACTATTATACGTCACTCTCTTTCTCTCTTATTGACTATCACTCTGTGACTCCTAAATAAATCACTATTCATATGAATTGTGGTGTAGGTCTACAAAAATACGCGAATACGTCCGTCCATGCTGCTCGTATTGTATTTAAGTATCTGTATCTGTTTAATGGTGTATTCATCAGTCATTCTGTGATAATATCTGCTTCTTCTTTTTTTTTTTCTTTGATTTTTTTTGTTTTTTCCTGGATGTCCGTCTTTCTCATATCTGTGTCTGTTTGACTGTTTATATGTTTGTGTCTTTTAGCCAGACAACATAACGTCATTTAACTTAAGTAGAAGTTGATTGGGACCAGTGAGTCGTTACTGTTGCTGCTGTTGCTGCTGCTAGCAGGCACTACAAATGATTGCTGCTGCTGCTATTTTACTGTGTCGCTGCTGGTGATGTTTGTCTCATTGTTGTTATGCTTGATGCTGATGTCTTTTATTGCCTTGTGTTGGCTGGATGTTGATGCTGTTGGTTGCTGCCGTTGTTGCTGCGTTGTACTGATTCGTACCGCTGCGGCGCATCTCTAAAGAGGCGAGGCGAGGAATAGAGGGACTTCTGCTGCGACAGTGGCTGTGGAGACTATGGCTCTGTGTCTTAAATTACTGTCATTAATGAGTTACAGATATTACACATTATAGCTGACAGACACGCTTATCCACTAATGGCGTTTTTCTCTCTCTCTCTTCTTCTTCTTCTTCCACTACTGCCACTTTAGTTTCTTCTCGTTGTTGTTGTTGCTGTTCTTTAGAGTTTTTTTTTGCCTTTGGCCGGTTTTCTTTTGTGGTTGTTGTTTTTTGAATAACAGCTACTGTTTTTTCTCGATGCGGTTGCTTAAAATTGCCTGAAGAAGTATTTTGATTTTTTTTTTTTTTAGTTTTTTTTTGGAGAAGTTTTATTTCTTTGTCGTCAATTGACGAGTCTGATTTAGATCATCAAGTTTTCTTTCTTTAATCTGTTTCGTCTGTATATATGTCGGACCGTCTGAATGTCCGTCTGTCCAATCTATCGTGATGTATGTTGGCGTAACTCTTTTTTTTTTTTTTTTTTGATTGTTGCTGCTGATGCTGTTGTTATGGTTGATTTGCTTCTGTTTCATGTTTCTGTGTTGCTGATGTAGTCCCAATTAATGCTGTCTTGATTGGGTTATAGTTTCTGTACTTTTCAATATTTCTCTTTCGCTCTTCCTCTTTAAATGAAGTGCTGCGCACAGTTTTATTATTGTTGCCTGCCGCCGCTTTTAATTTGGAAAATTTTTGAATCTTGTTAGTCAATAATATTGGGAGATTTCTATACTTTCTTTTCTTTTAGCTTGTCTTCTAGTAGTCTGTGTTAATTTAATAATCTTTTCAGCTTTTCTAAATATTCTGTTAGTTGGTATCTAGAGCATGACTGACTTTCATGCCTTTGAGGAGCTTTAAATGAGGGTGCAGCTTAAATAATATCATAATTTTATATTTGTATCTCAAAGCAGTAAATCGTTTAATTACACAGTAACACAAAATAGCAATTTTTTCATAGACTCATGCTGCCAACAGCGCACATGCACTTAACGGCATTGCCACGTCGACTGAGAGCAGAGAAACAAGACAGACTACTGCGACGAGAATTCAAAAATTTCGCAAACAAATATATCACGCGATCGAGCCAGCCAATAGCAGCATGACAACGAGGCAACAACACCACACCGTGCGTGCCTGCACAACATCTAGTAGTGAGTTTTTATCGAGCGATTAAAGGAGACGGTTTTCACAGAACAACCAGCGGCAGTAACCAATATAACAAGATTGATACTAGCGTTGTCTGTACACAGCAAAGTAACTACCATTGCAGCCGAAGCAGCGGCAGAACACGAGCAACAGAAGGATACAGGCAAGGGGAGATTACGTAACGATCGGACTGAAGGTGGGCATAAGTCAGAGCGACACGTAACGTTCCGGAGTGGTGTACCCAACCACTCGCCACTTGACGCTACCTGACTGGTGAGCCTACGACAGAACGAATAGAGACGTCTTGAATCGGTTCTTCCGGTCGGCGCTCCTCCCACAACAGTGACCTGAAACATGGAAGCCCGCGACACATCAAGCTACACTTTGCTCGCTTCGCACGCTCGCCTTACTAGGCGCATTACACACAATGTAGTTAACGCTCTGTTCGCTTCGCACGCTCGCCCTACCTGGCGCATCTCACCCGACGTAGTTAACGCTCAGCACGCTCGCCCTACCTGGCACATTTTTCACGACGTAGTCAACTCTCGACACACTTTGAACGCTCGCCTCACCAGGCGCATCCGCTACACACCCAAGGGGGGAGGTTTTGGGGGCTCTGACCCCCTCCCCCCCCTCCCCCCCCCCCGAAATGTGCAAACTTTATTCTAATTCTATTAACGATATTTTTTACTTCCATCGTTTTTTTTTTCTAAAAAGTCAAATATAAAAACTAAATTTGAAATCTTAGTTACACTATGCGATCAAATTCGATTTGTTTTCTTCGACATGAGTTTTGACTACGGATTCAAAAAAAGAAGGTAATACTGAGCACTTCTGCATTCATAGTTTTTCTAGATCACTAACTGTTTTTGATTTAAAGTTTCGTCCTGAATCAGTTTGAAAAGTTTTAAAATTAATAAAAAATAGAAAAAACTATCTGATCCTTGTAAAATTCGACTTGCTTGAACACCATTTTTTTCTTAAAACGTGACGTGATGGGAAGTTTTTGACCTCAGATTCGTGTTTAACGTGAAAAATTCTTTCGCAAAAACTTCATCTTAAAATGTAATTAATTTTTTAACCCATTATTGCTCAGAGCACCACGACCAGAAAGATTTCTTTCAATGCTGTGACTTCACGAATTTATGGAATATAAGCCAACCTCATCCGGGTTCTTTATCATTGATAATGGCCCAAATTCCCAATGATGATCATTTGAAAAAAAATAAGCCTCTACTATTTTTGGTAGTTTTTTTGAGGTTGAGTACATCATCAGTAGTGGGAAGTCAATGATAACTCATTATGTCCTTCACGATAAAAAAAAATGCATTAGAATGCAAAAAACACCATAAAGCGTTTGCACGAAAAATTTCTATCGAGTGGTAGTCTTAGTAATGCCAGGCGTCCAAATAAACCGCGAAATGTGTGATTGGACCGTACTTTTTCGAGGACGAGCGATCGAAGCGACTTACCGTCAATGGCGACCGTTATCGAGCCATGATAACCGAATTTTTTATACCAATTGTGCGTAGAAAGCGAATGCGTATCTTATGGTTCCAACAAGATGGCGCGCCATGCCATACTGCAGCCGCCACGATAGATTTACTGAGGTTCTTCTTCCCTGGTCGCTTGATATCCAAAAATGGCAATTTTTGGCGTCAGATCGCGTTCGCCTGATCTGACGCCGCCCGACTTCTATTTGTGGGGATTTTTGAAATCCAAAACAAACATTAACAAGCCACGGACTTTGGCTGAACTTAAAGCAAACATCGAACGTGAAATAGAGGCGATACCGAGAGCTACGCTCGAGAAAGTGATGGAAAATGCCGAAAAATGAACACATTTTGTCATCAATAATTTTAATGGTAATTGATATTTATCAATAAAATAAATGTCTGTAGAATCAAAATTGTAAAAAATCAAATTGTCTTTTCCTAAAAAATTTTATTTAAGAACCACATGGGTCACATGTAGATGGCGCACCCTGTGCAAATGGTTAAATAGACCAAAAAAAATTATGTGTATGCAGGCACTCACAGTAGAAGTGAAACTTTGTTGTTTAAGTATTTAAAATTATTAGAAATCATTTATAAAAAATTCTGTTGAAGTTTTTACAGTCTTCTTCTCTCTATTTTGTTGTTGTTTTTTTCTCTTGATACTATCTATACTTATCGGCAGAAACACACGTCTACGTTCATAACACAAGAGAGGAAAGTTCCGCTATATGCAATCAAGCAGAGGCAACTAGGCCGGCTATTTCAATAAAGCACATGAGATAAAACTGTAAGAAGTAAACTCTGTGGTTGATTGTATGTAGCCGAATAACAGCAGCATAACTTCGTTTCTTATTAGTTTCGCATGAGTGCAACAAAAACGCGATTTTTCAGGTGACCGTTGTTGTTGAAGTGTTTGCACTCATCCTTTTTCTATTTTCTAAAGGTTTTTTCCTTCTACACGTATATAAAACATGAGAGGAAAGCAGCTATATGGAATCAAGCTTTCTCACTAAAGCACAAGAGATAAAACTGCGAGAAGTCGGCTCCCTGCGTGATTGTGTGTAGTCTATCCCCATATGACCTCGTTCATTAAAAACACTAACAACAGCAAAAGTTCATTTCTTATTAGTTTCGTATGAGTGCAACAACAACGCGATTTCCGTTGCAAAATTTTCGATTTACCCTCGCCAAAGAAGTTTCATTTCAATAATATTTGTCCTCCATTTCGAAATTTCGGTCAAGATTTCGTGGTCCATTTCGAAATTTCACCACAATCAGTTGGTCACATTCGTTATGGTTGGGCGAAAATTTCTCTCTCTCTGAGAGATATTATGTCTTCGTTACAGTGCACTCTATACCCTTCTCTTTCACACTTTCATTTGCTCTATCCAAAAATAGAAAAATCTAAAGCATATTTGCATTCATTGTTCATCAACAAAACGAACTTGATTGCTTTTTAATATTGTGCTAATATTCTACAGAGAAAAAACAAAAAACAAAATGAAAAAGGTTAACTTTATTCGCAAAATTTAAAATACACACGCATGAAAACTTTTCAAAATTTATACACACACGCATAATAAAAAATTTCATACATACAAACAAACAAACACTTTCAGCTGCTAAACCAATTTAAGCACTCGAAAATTTTATGGAATATGAGCCAAAAATACACACAGGCAAAGTTTGTAAGTAGTTAAAGGAAGTAGAAGTTGAAACAGAAAAAGCAACAACAACTGCAGCTTTGATAAAAATTAATAACCAAAAACTTTCAATACACGAGCAAAAAAAAAAAAACTTATGTGAACATTTTGAAAGAAAGAAGGAGGAGGAGGTGAAGAGAGAAGTGGAAAAATTACTTACCCTTTACTTTTTAATCTATAAAGTTAAACCATAATAGGTGCTGCTGCAGAACAACAACAACAACAGCAATAACTTATTGTACACAAAAAGCTTTTAAGTATAAACCAAAAATGATAACAACAACAACAGCAAACAGAGAAAAAAGTTTGATACTCTCTTTCTGTACTCTGAACTGAACAGAACAGAAACTTCTTCATTAACATGATATTACTTCCGTTGGGAAATTAGAGACTTCCATTAATTTGTTTGCCACAACATGTTACAAATACATGAATACATATATACAAAAGAGTATATATTACATGTGGTGAAAAGCGGAAGGGAGAGAGCGAAAGAGGTAGGAGAGAGAAAGGATGGTATTCTCTGCAGGTTATGGACGAAGAATCAAAAGCGTAGATATCAATTACAAGATTATCGTGGAGATGTTGAATGTTGACCTGCTTATCAAAAAATGGTCATAATACAACAACAAAAATAAACAGGCGAACATACACACCCATACACATACAAAAACAAATAATACATTGTTTTGTTTATATGTATACAGTTATAAATCAATTCCCTAAAGAGAGAGAGACACACACACACACACACATACACACGCGTATACAAACCCGAGAGCGCTACTTTACTACAACTGATTTTATTATGTCAACAACAATAACTCATACACTATGTAGCTAAAGAAAAGTTACACTATCAACGCCAACGCCACCACCTACTCCGCTTGCTACTTACCAGTTACTACGCATTTTCCATAATCAATTTTCAATTTCCTCATTCAGCTTTTTTTTTTTTTTGCTGTTGCTTCCGCTTGATTTTCTCATACTGCTGCTGGAACTCTTGTTACCATACAAGCGTTTGAGCTCGAATATCCTCGTATACTTACTCCCGTTTAAAGAGGACACCAATCATTAAAAACATTTCCCTTGGGAACTGAACAATATTAAGCACGGGGGTAGGCATAAGCGACAAGCGAAAATTATAATTAAACAATGAAATTGAAAGCAAATACATTTTTGCATAACAATCGACAAAAAAAAAAAAAAAACAAAAATAATGTTAAAGATGAGAATCAATTCATTTTCAGCGCAATGCCGTCACCGTTGCCAACAACTGCCGCATTAGCAGCAACAGCAGCAAACTCTGCACTCGAGTAGTATGGGTTTATTTGTTTTGTGAATATGAAGTTTGTCAGCTAAGTACTTACTACAAAGTAATGGAAAAAGTTTTTGATTTACATAGTGAGCAAACGTTTCATTTCTACGCCCATGAGAGAAATATTTTAAAAAGCAAGTCTCTTAGATGCCAAGATATGTAGAGATTTTGTTGAGCTGAAAAGTTGGTGTAGGTTAAAGAACATTAACTGTAATATTATTATTTGATATTTGATCTTAAAGTAAATAATTGAATGATTTGAAATTCTGGGTCCTTGCTTGCTTAAAACCTGGTACACAGGTTCACAGACCATAAGATGCAGACTCAACTTTTATTTGGAAAAGCCTATACTATTAGTTTGGAATGATTATTTTCATTTATTAAACAAACTCGTAAAAAAAATCACTGGACTATAAACGCCAATTTCTGCAAATTACCAGAGCTTAATCTATTTAGAACTTGATCTACTAAGAACTTCCTCCGACCTGAAGTTGTCCCGTTAAAAATTTGCCCAGTTGAGTCTCCTTGCATTCGTAAGTCACTCATAGTACTCAAGTTCAATATGAATCAACTCGCGAAAGTTTTGGGAGTGGTATTTTCTAAATTTTTTAGTTGAGAGTTTAAGTGGTGCAGACTATCACAATGTTTCGCAAAATAGTTCTTTTTGCTTTAAATCTATCGTAACTTATGATATCACCGACTCTAGAATACAAAATGCATTTAGAAGTCTTTTTTGAAGTCGCCGATTTAGGAAAGTGTTTTTTGGAGTCAAGGGAATTCAATATTTTTTTCAAGACATGGGAATGCAAATCTTATAACTTCAAAATAATGGCTGCTTGAAGTCATTTGAAGTCACTTCAAGCCACTTGGGGTTACGTGAAGTCACTTGGAGTTATTTGAATACAGTTGAAGTCACTTGAAATCACACGCAGTCTTTTGGAATCAATAGGAATTTGAAGTCAATTGGGATTTGAAGTCAATTCGAGTCACTTGGAGTCAGTTGAGGATTCGAAGTCGATTGGAGTTGATTGAAGTTACTTGAAATCATTTGAAGTCACTTGGAGTCGATAGGAATTTGAAGTCAATTGAAGTCACTTGCATTCAAATGGAATGTTTGTTTGTCTGTGGCTTCAAGGTAATACAATTAAAATGAATTGCATTCTTTTAAACCCGGTACGCAAATGAGATCAATCAATAAAAAAAACTGAAAATAGAAAGCTTGACCATAAGTTTTTCTTAAATCAAAGTATGCATAAAGTATCTCTAACAAAATAGGCGTGGCATAATCGAAAAACTGAAACAATGTATATTAATAATTCGGTTTTGACCGACTAATTCACACTCAATATAGATTCAAGTACTACGTACCTATTGCTATATCTAACTACATGTAAATTGCATTCCCTTGGTAATTTAATAAAAATTTGTGAAGCGTGTTGAAGAGAGAAAGTAAGTGAGGGAGAGTGAGTGTGGTGTGGTATGTGTTGTTTGAAGCATATCTTTAGGCGTCGTGTAAATAACGTGTATATCATGTCAACAATTACATTTGGGAATTTTTCTCATTATCCTTAACGAAAAAAAAAAAAAAACTTAAGTGATGTAATATCAATTGTGCAAAATATTTGCGCTATAATTTACAAAATGTTAATGATTTTTTTCTACCCTAACAACGTCAAGTTTATTGCATGAGCGCTGCGGGACATGCCAGTGAAAGAAAGTAGATAGAAGGAGGAAACAGAAGGCGAAGTAGAAGTGTGTTTAAAATAATAAATAAATATTTAATTTTATTTATTGCCAAAAAATTGAAAAACAACAACACAGAACAAAAGAAAGAAAAAAACAGATTCAACGCTTGTATGTATGCATGCACATTAAAGTGTTATTATTATCATTATTATTATTACTGTGTGCAGCATACTTCAGGGCGTTAAAGCAAGCAGTAGCAGCACATGCACATGCACTATGTGCCGCATGAATGCTGCTGCTGCTGTTGCTGCTGCTGAGTGTTGCGATTAAAATTACATTTAATACACCACTTGAGCGTTTAAGCAGCGCGACAATGACGGCGAGAACGACCACCAGATGCATGCAACAACAAAAGCAACAAAAACACATTGCCATTACTGCTGCCTTTTCTAGTAATAGCAAACAGAAACCGGCAATAACAGCAATAGCACCAAGGGACCTTTTAGTGTTGCTGTTCTCAGAGCGAGAGAGAGTGAGAGAGAGAGAAGGAGAGTATGAGAGGCTGTTAATGACATTGATGTATGATGCAATTCACACATACACACCAACACACATGTGCACACACTTATGCACACTATTAACAAAAAAAAAAATATATATATATATATATATAAAAAGGGTGCTGCTCCATACTCTTTTTGTTTGTTGTTGTTGTTTGTGGTGCAAATGTGATGCCTATGCTGCTGCTGTTGCCAAGGTTACACATGCACACATATACACACAAAAGTTCTGAAGTACTCTTTCATATATGTTTGTATTTAATTTCACTTTGTATGCATTTATATTATTGCTCTTGCAGTAGTTTTTGTTGTTGCTGTTGGTGCTATTATTATTATTATTGTTGTTGTCAACATGCAACACTTAAACACAAACTCATTACATACATACGTACCTACATACATAAATATGAGAAAAAAAAACTGTGAAAGAAATTTGTGTGAAATTCTCACAATCGAAAAACATCAGTTTTTTTTTTTGTTTGTTTTTATTTATGCTTCAATTTTATGTATGTATTTCGCTGCTTCTTCTCTGCCTTTTTTTCATGGACCTTGGGAAATTCATGCAACCAAGGAGGGTGGGGCAAGAGTGTCATTTTTGTTATATGTATGCATGTTGTTGTGGTGTTTATTACGCAAATAAATAAAGTTTATTTTTCTTTTTATTTTTGGTATTTAATGAGTGTATGTATATGTGTGTTAGTGAGCAATTTTAGTTGTAAATTTATTACATTAATGTAGCATTTGTCCTTTCTCTCTTGCTGAAGAACACAAAGAAAATTACTTAAGTCCTCCTCTTTTCTCTGTTTGTTTCTTTACTCTACTTTCGCTCACTCTCCCTTTCTCTTTTTCATTCAATAAAGTAATAGATTTATTGTTATGGGAAACATGTAATTACTAAAGAGCAAAGAAGCTTGAGACGAAGCAGCAGTAATGTAGGCAGCAAAGTATATCAAAAAGTGGCATGTCATTTCATCGTTCTCGGTTTGTAGTCAAGATTTTAGCACTAGGTATTGGATTTATGAGTAATTTCAAAATTTCCGCAATCTATTATATATACCTACAAGTACATATTGGTTAATCATATTTTAAAATGTCACTGATTATTTTTAAAAAAGCTAAAATCTAATACAGAAATGTTTCCTTCACATATTGCACCATCTGTTAACTTTGAATGGCCATGCAATGTAAACCTTTTAATCGTTAAATAATTGTCAATAACTTTGAAGATACCTTCACACATAATTTAATACCAGAAATGTAAAGATTTTGTATTTTAAAACTCAACTTTAATTTATATGAATTCGTTCATTGAGACTATAAACTATTACTACCCATTGAAATTATAGTCGTTTATTGCTCTGAGAACGAGAGCAAATAGTAGTAAGTGTTGAGAGATGAACTATAGGAACTTATTATAAAATTACAAAAACAACTACATGCAAAATAGTAAAGCAAATGAACGTGATATGAACCTCTCTCCTGTAAGCCGTTATTTCCAATAGAAGTTGTTGTTGTTTAATGTGAAAAATTGATACTTGCTCAGAGAGTGAGAGAAAACCATAAAGAGTATTGAAAACTACATATTTCACCATGCAATCCAATTCGTAGCCTATGTTAAAATTAAAACAACAAAACCATGCAAACCGGCGCTTATGCTTATATTACAATAACAACATACCTAAAAGACCATAAATTATTACTATGAAAAAAAAATTATAGTTGGTTATTGCTCTGAGAGCGAGTGCAAATAGTAGTAATTGTTGAGAGATCAGCCATTGGAACTTATTATAAAATTACAAAAACAACAACATGCAAAAATAAGAAAGCAAATGAACGTGAAGTAACTCTCTCTTATGTAAGCCGTTCTTTCAAATTGAAATTTTTTTTGTTTAAAATGCAAATTGATACTTGCTCAGAGAGTGAGAGAAACCCATAAAGAGTGTTGAAAACCAAGAATGATAGAATACAAGATTACGCCACGCGCATCTCCGTTATTAAGCTCTCACAAAATTGAGCGAAAGCTTTTGTGTCTGTGACGTAGACTTTAAAATTAAAAAATCTGGGCTTGAATCCAAAAGTAAATATCTTACACTTCATCGATCCCTCATTAAATTTCACACTCTGGATATCCTAATTATGCAAAGTATCTGGTTGTGCGAGCGTCGAAAGCTGCAATATCGTTTCGGTTTACATTTATTTATTTTATTATTTTATTTACATTAATTTTTTTAATTTTTTTTCTATCCAAACTGATTCAAAAAATAATAAAACAAATTTTATTTTTTATCTTTTTATGTTAGTTAATTCTTTGGATTTATATTACTGCGTATTATGAAGCAACGTAAAGTTAAATATTTTAACTTAAAAGGAAGAGAAATAACTGTTAATACTTTATTTGATATTTGTATCTGCAAATAAATGAATTAAAATTAATAAATATCATTTATTTCCACATTTAAATTGTTCTCGTATAAAATTTATGTAGTCTCCACCGCTCTCTCTTTAAAAATTTGACTTGTGACGTCATGCGCAGAGAGAGAGGCAATTTTGATCAACTTATTGGCGTAATCTTGTATTCTATCATCAAGTTACTTCATAAAACGCAGTAATAAAAGTCCAAAGAATTAAATAATATGAAACATAGAAAAGATGACAAATAACATTTTTGTTATAATATTTTTAATAAGGTCTGATAAAAAAAAAAAAATTAAAAATTAATGTTAATACCACGGAGACGATATTCCAACTTTCGACCATCGCACAAACAGATACTTTACAAAATTAGGATATCCTTAGTGTGAAAATTAATGTGGAATCGATGAAGAGTAAGAAAACATCTACTTTTGGATTCAAACTGAGATTCGATTTTTTTAATTTTGGCCAACTAAATTTTTCAGCGGCCTCATAATGTACTGTTTATATGTAAATGCAAATAAAAAAATTGACAATCTACGTCATAGACACAAAAGCTTTCGCTCATTTATAGTTTATGTATATGTGGTGAATTACATACTTTCACACTAATGTCATCTCTTTCCGTTTTAAGAAATTTCTCTCTGTACACTAGTGTGGCCAACTTTTGTTTTTCAAAATCCGCTAAAATGAACAATAAAACGCTTATATTCTTAAAAAAAAAGCGTTAAATTTTTACCTTATAAAAGTGTGAGAAAACTCAATACAATTAAACTTTTTCACTAATACAGGCACACATCTGATACTTCTAGCCAATGAAAATTTCTTCGATTTTTCGAAGATATTTTAAATTGAAAAAAACGCGTTGAGCGCTAAAACACTTTTATCCGCGTTTTAATTTTCAAAAAGCACTAAAATCAGCGAGAAAAGCACTGACCCTCACCGTTTACCGTTTACCACTTACTCTCTTTCTCTCTCTCTCTATATCACGGTCGCTTCCACATCTACAACTCAGATTTTACTACAACAATTCAAGCAGAAACGGATTCAGATGGAAAGGGCTATTAGAGCTGCCATGTCCATAAAAGTATTGAAAAATCATTTACATAACATAAAATATTTCATTTGGGCAATTTACAAGCTGTCTTATTCGGTGTCGTATCCTCTCATTTGTCGTAAATTCTCGCATTTTTCATACAGTACGACAGTATATGACAGCTTGTGAATCAGCCAATTATATATTAAAATTGCTTGTATCTATTTCTCAAAGTTAGTCCACCTTCACCTTCGTAAACCCAATTCATAGCTTTTCCCCTGAACTCAAATGTTTATGTTGACATTTAGTTGTTATTGCTTTATTTTTTTAGGAGCGCATTAAACAAACTTCCAATGCGTAAATAAATAAAATTTTCTATAAAATCCAATTACCTAATATAAATCTTGCGTTTTTGGGTTTTGCATGCAAAGGATATCTACAAACATAATTTAATTATAAGAAAGTAAAACCTACCGCAACACATAAAATAAAAAACTGTTCACTGAAAGAAACTATCAAATTTCGAAGCCAATATGAGTATATACATGTGTAAGTATCTATTTATGTCGGTATGTATTTTGCTACCTAAAATTTGTGAGGTTTCTAATCTTCTACTTTTTCATTTCAAAACAGCCCACTCACTATCTCCTTTGAACTTTGACATCACACTAGTATATTCCTTTTTTTTCTTGTAGTTCTAAAACCATTCAATTTTTTACATTTTAAAATTTTTTGCTAAAAATAGAATTTCTACGGTGCTATTATATTTCGTTAAGGAAGACCTGAAGTAAAATTTATAAAAGGTATACAGAAATACAAAATATATTATTTGAAATTAAATTAAGTGAATACTTAAAGGAAAATATATTCTGGAAAGAGTGGAAATGGCAAAATTGTTTAGCAGGTTTAACAAAAATCGAAGAATTTTCTTGTTCAAAGTAAAAACTTCTTAATATTTTATTTCTAAACTTTTTAAATTTGGGAGCAATGATTTGGATTGCTAATGTTTTAGCTTTGGATCCGCACTATCACTCAGATACTTAAAAAAGGTGGGAAGAGGGGGAAGGGAATGAACTAGTGATATGTAGTTTAAAGTAATTTCATTGCATTTAACGGTAGCAAGTTAAAAGTATCATGTCAATGTCAAGGGTCAACTTGTATAGCCCAAGCAGATTTTTCTGCCTTATGCACTCATCAGATAACTTCAAAACTTCAAGGGCAAAATGAACTCCATACATGAGTACATAAAAATGTACTTAAAACCTAATCTCCAGAGCGATGTCGAAAGTAATTTAACTTAATTTTTAAGTACGAAATATCTCTAAACATAAATCTGACCTTCTGACATCATCTTTTAACTACATAACCTCTAAATTTTAATGCACTTTCTTGAAAACTCGATAAGGAAGAAACAAAAAACAGAAAACTCTTATATTTTTCAGGTCTATTAAACTTTTTTTCATCAATTACCAAAATGATTTCAACAATAATCAAATTTTTTTATATATATGCATACATACAGACTCACATACACTTTAGGATATCACAAAAAAAGTAAAGCGATAAACAACGAAAAAAACCGAATTTAGATAAAAATTTTTTTATGAGCACGCCTCAAGGGAACAATTAGGAAGAAGAAAAAAAAAACGTGATCAAATTTTTAATTAGAAACATTTATAAAAAAAAAAAAACACAAAAATAATCGACAGCAGCAACACAGCAACAACAACAAGCAGCAATCAACTTAGTGAATCCGAACATCAATAAAAGAAAAATTTCAACTCATAAAAGCATAAAAACGACGACGGCGGCACAAAATTTTAATGAGATTTCAAAATGATGACAAAATGAAAATTATTGTAATGTACATATACAAAAACGAAAAATGTTATACATTCCCCTAGAATGTATTAAATTAAAAAAAAAATGTAAAAAAACTTATTCGCCATAAAGTTAGTCAAATTTTATGACATAATTGCGAGAACGAGAGTAAATGAGAGAGTGGCAGGAGTGAAAGCTAGTAGGAGTGGGAGCATGAGCATCAACATGCGGGCACGTGTGAAATAGTTAGCAGTAAAAGTAAGCGAAATAAAAAATATTGGCGCTTAAATCTGAGAAATTATTATGCACATTCTTAAAATTTCGGCGCTCTTACCCATTTGCAGAATAATAGAGGTAGCCGCATTCGGGGAGGAAACTAACAGAGTGGCCAACTTTTATTTTTCAAAATCCGCTAAAATGAAGAATAAAACGCGTATTTTCTTTAAAAAAAAGTTAAATTTTTTCTTTATAAAAGTGCGAGAAAACTCAATACATTTAAACTTTTTCACTAATACAGGCACACATCTGATACTTCTAGCCAATGAAAATTTCTTCGATTTTTCGAAGACATTTTAAATTGAAAAAACGCATTGGCGCTAAATTACTTTTTTTCTGCGTTTTAATTTCAAAAAGCACTAAAATCAGCGGGAAAAGCGCTAAGTTGGCCACACTGGAAACTAAGGTTAACTGTCAAACTATGAAGTGAGAGCGTTAAGTGTGGTGAGTTTTTGTATAAATTGAGATCACGAGACACACACTCACTTTAAGCACACAATATGATTTTTGATTTGGCAGTAGACACTACCGAGAAGAGTCCAGAATGACTCTCTCATGGAGCTCTCCATGTTGGATGTGGTTCATTCTATTATTCTACCATGCTCACACCCACACTGCTCCACTCTCACTCTCACTAATACTCTGCTATCAACCATACTCTCTGTAACGACTCGCCGTCTCCATCTACAAATGCGCTACTACCAGTAATACTCGTCCTTTCATATTTGTATATAAAAATTATCAAAATATAAATTGATTTTTGGTGTAGTGAAGTAGAAATATAATGAAATATAATAAAAAGGCATTGAATTTATTTTATTTATTTTGTTTTTTTTCTATAGAGGCATTTCTTTTGAACTATAGGCAGGGCGAGTTTTAAGGGGGTGGGGGTGGCGGTGTAATAGGGTATGGGTCGTATGAATTGCCGTGTTTTCTTTGGCACAAATTTTTAAAGTGCTTGCTTATAAATATGCCCTTTTTTCTCTAATTTTCTGTGTTCCTCACTGTGTTATTTTTTTCTTTCCTTTGCTGTTCTTATTACTTCTGATGTTTTTTATTTTTTTATTTTTTATTTTTTTTGGCTGTCGACAATCGCCAATTTGTTATATTCGTGCCGACGCTTTTACCATATTACTTTTTTTGTTATTTGTATTATGAAATATTTTACCCAGTGAGCAATAAGATAAAAACTTAAATTAATACAAAAATAGTATCAATATCAGAGCATAATATCCGAGAAAAAATTGCAACTAAGACACTAAGAAGAACCACAGAGTACTCTGAGAATAACAGCAACGGCCACCTTCCCCTGCAACCAAGCTCAATGGGCCAAATAATCTAAAGTCTACGAGTATGGTGCGGATGAACTCATTGCGGAAGATGAAATTGAAAAGAGTAGATTTTTGCGATATAGCAGCGATGCAGAAGAAGATAATTAAGATGGCGAGAAAGAAGATAATTTATAATTCCAATTTCAATCATTTTTGAATTCTATACAAAATAAAAAAGTTTGTATGGAATTTATAAAAAAAACTCGAGAAAAAATATTTTTTTTAATTATCGTCAGTCCTTCTGGAAGTGGTTGTACATCATGGATATGTTTTAGAAAGTTTTTAAGCTTAATGAAAAGAATACAAAAATGAATATCACGACATTAAATCTGATTGTATGATCTTCTTAGCTGAAAAAAGCTTAGAAATATTGACGTTTTCATGTTTTTTGTACCACAGTAAAAATGAATTACCAATGGTAAAAATATTTGCATTTAAATGATACAACTCCGCGAGCATAGACTAAAGCAGCAACTTCAAAATGTAAAAAATCGCTTAAAATCGTCAACCTGGGAAAACTGAGAAATTCCTTTTCCATTTACAATCTAAACTTTCCAAAAAACTTGGTTTCCCCAGAAAAAACCCGAAATGCTCTACAGTATAATGATGCATTTATCAAATTTCAAAAAAGGTACTGAGATAAGTTGAAAGTGCAAATAAATCGCTTGCTAATACTGAAAGGTTAAAAGCTTATAAAATTCTCAATAGATTTTCACTGGGATAAAACACTACAACAAGAACGTTCGACTGCTGCCTGCTGCAGTACAAAATTTTTCAATTCTGTCTGTATTTGTGCGTGTGTGTGTGTTTTTTTTTCGCTTTGAGCAAATTGAAATTCGAATCCATATTTCAAAATTAGGCCAATTTCATTTATTTCATTTCTTTTTACTTGTGTTGTGTTTTTTTACGCATATTTTCTTTTATTTTATTTAATTTTTCATTACTGTTCACTGCTTTTGCTGGTCCTTTATCTCAACAACACCCATGGTGCTGTGTTTTGCCCCGATGCTGGTGCTTTTATTTTTGAAACGCTTGTTTGATGTGATGTGAGTAGAGGGTTTCATTTTTTGTTTTTCATTTCCTTGTGCTGTTCGCTGTATTTTTTTGTTTTTTTTTTTGGCATGATGAAATCATAAATCGGTGTTGCTTCGTTGCATTTTAACATTAATAATTGGTATTGAGAAATATGTACCAATGCCTTGAATATGTTTTAGTTTAAAAACTAATGCTGCCTCTACACTCTAACATAACAGAATAACAGAGCGGTCTCTTTTTTATTTTGGACTCTGCTGTCAAATCAAAAATAGTATTGTGTGTATAACATGTGTGTGTGTGTGTGTTTCGTGATACAAAAAAAACTACGCTCAGCGCTCTCACTTCATAATTTTACCGTTAAGCTTAGTTTCCCTCTCGGATGCGCCTACCTCTATTATTCTGCCATGCACTCTCCCTCTCCCAATTGCTCTCCCACCTCCTGTCAATTCTTACTCAACAATTTAAATGAGTCTCCTCTTCTTCTTCTTCTACTCCTTTATCTTATTTACTGCCAGAGTAAGACTATCTCATCAACATCATAAACAATATTAACAACAACAACAAGAACATTGTATGATATCACGGTTGCCATTTTGGTACAATTCTACCAAAACTGGTACATTTTTTTTCCATTTTTTTGCGTTTGGTACATTGGTACATGTTTTTAAAATTTGGTACATTCTGTGTTCAGAGTTGGCTTTTATAATGATTAAGAATTAAAATTTTTTTTAAAAAATTGCGTTGTTTTTTGTTGAAAATCGTTTTAAAAAATAGGAAATAATGATTAAAACAAACAAATTCTACTACCTACGAGAGCCATCGACTGCTGCACTAGAGGTACTATTAGAGCTCACTCCATTACACCTAGTGATAGAGTGTGCCTCCAAGGCAGCATTCGTAAGAGGAACAAGAAATAAAAGGTTGACGAGGAGATCTATACCCGGCGAAAGAGAACTATCTCTTGGACTGTCCCCCGGACGGAATGGACAAACAGTATAGTTTTGAGAAACACCTTGTTGCAAAACTTAGTAGTAAGAACGAATGGGAGGGTGTAGAGTATAATTACTACACACTCAAAGAACACACGATTAAGTGGTATACAGATGGGTCACGTACCGAGGATGGAACTGGGGCAGGGGTATTTGGGCCAAGAATCAAACACTCTGAGCCGATGGGGAAGTATCCTAGCATCTTTCAAGCTGAACTTCACGCAATTAGCATATGTGTGCAATTCAACCTGGATAGAAAGTACAAACGGCAAGATATCGCTATCATGTCGGACAGCCAAGCAGCCATTCGAGCATTATGTTCCTTTGAGATCACCTCTAAGTTGGTGTGGGACTGTTTGAGCAAGCTCAATCAACTGGGCAAGAACAACAAAATCGCTCTATGTTGGGTCCCTGGACACGCAGGAATTGAGGGTAATGAGCAGGCAGACGAGCTTGCAAGAAAGGGGGCAGCAACCACTTTCGTGGGACCTGAACCCTTCAGTGGAATAGGAGATAGCGTAATCAGGGAGTTACGCAGGCAAGAAGAGAGGAACAAGAGGCAAGAACTCTTTACCAATCTTACGGGACTGAGGCAATCCAAAGCGCTTTTAGGTAATTATAATAAGAGTAGATACGCATTCTGCATTGGTCTCAATAAAAACAGTTTGCGCATATTAGCTGGTATTCTGACTGGGCATTGCGGGCTCAGAGAACACCTTCGTAAGATAGGGGTTGAGCAAAGCTCAATTTGTAGGTTTTGTAACGAGGAAGACGAATCATCAGAACATATTTTAGCTCAATGTGGAGCACTGATCTACAAAAGAAGGAAATGTCTGGGCATGCACCAAGTGCCCAGTACCGAACTAGCATCCATAGATCCGGCCGCAATACTCAAATTCTTGAGGGAGACTGGACTGGATGAGGTACTCTAGGCAGATTAGACTAGATAGAAAAGAGGGACGTACAATAGATCTTAAAGGTCGCGCTACAACTACAGAAACCTCTATAATACAAAACAATACGACAGCCATTGGTGTGTAAAATAACACATTAAAAGTTCAGCCCAATCGGTTCGATAGAGTTCTCTCAGACCCCTGAGCCGGTTGATTCGAGAAAAACGCGTTTTAAGTTTTAACGACAGATAAAGCTTTCACAACAGGCGCTCTCGACTGTGAGCTATAACTTCGTTAATATTTTGAATTTTGGTTTGAAATTTACATTATATGTACTTTCTGTATATTGTACTTTCGAAATACATTTAAAATTCGATTTTTTGAAACTTGAACAGACTACATCCTTAATAAATAAAATTTAATGTTACTTATTATATTGGTACATTTTGCGCTCATTTGGTACATTTTTTTCTACATATTGGTACAAAATAAAATGAGTAAGTGGCAACCGTGCATGGTATTATGAATTTTATACATAATGAGAAATATTCGTGTTGTTATGCCTTCTAAAATAGAGAGCAAGAGTATGTGTGAGAGTGTGCATAAAAGGATATCCCATCAAAAAATGCATACATACTCCCAGACTATATGATATACTCTTTTGCTGATGATGAATGATTTCTTTACGTGTGAGTACGCTAGAAAATAATCACTTTGTCAAGGATAATACAATACGTTATGAGTATACATACATAATAGGGAAAAGAGGGCGGGGAAACGGGTATATTAAATTATAGATATTTGTGGTTATTTGTTGTTATGGCAAAATAATTGAGTTTAGTTTGCAAACGTTGTTGCTTATTTTTTTCTTTTTTTTTCCTTTCTACTTCTTCATTTTGCTTTCTGTATCCTTTCAAGGCTAAATTAAAACATCGATTATTTTGCTACGTGGCTGTGTTTATATATCTCTGTATTTATTTGTATAGCTTTGTTTATTTGTGGTTCAAACTCATGGAGTAGTGCTGGTAGTGGCGGCGGTTGTTAATAGAAATTAATCAATTCTTGTACATATTTCCTGTGTGATAATAATCCGACAGTTGGTAATAATAATTAGTTTGCTAACAAACCTCATAAGTTTTGCAAATGAAAAGCTCTCCAAATTTAATCGTATTAATTTCTTGTTTTTTCCCCCCCTTTTATTTTTGTTTGTATGCATTAGATACGCAAGTTTAGTAGTGAGATTGGTAGAGTATTTAAGATTATTGCTGTTATTAAGCAGGTGCCGCGTTCGTAGTGCTGTTTTAATGGGTTGTTGAGCAGAGAGGGAATTGGAAGTTGACCACATTCGTTCTACCTGGAAAAAACAAGAAATAAATGAATCGCATGAACAAGAACAAATGGGATCAATCGATGTTAAGAACATAAGTGAAAAAAAATTCAATTCTAATTTATTTTCAAACGACAATTTTTCCTAAACACACCTAGTAATCAAAGTAGTAATTTTCCATGGGGTTTTTTAGATTGAATCTGATTGAACCACAGTACTTTAAAATATTATAATCATTCCAATATCTTCGAACTTTTTAATGTTTATCTGATACAAGACAATTCTTACAGAAAATGTCTTGACTTCACAGGAAATGAGTTGAGGCCGGCAGAATTGATCATTTATTAATTTTAGTAAACTATCTAGTTCAATTTATATTTTCGTTATATTGGGTCTCGTATATTGGAAAAAAATATTTCCTTTTTATTTCAATTACTGCATCTTTCTTTGTGCCACCACTTGGTTGCAATCAAAAATGTATTTAAAAATCAACCACTATCGCTAAAACAAAGATTAAAACAAAACAAAGCACTTTACAAGCTTATACGCTTTAACCTTTAACTCTCTCTTTACATTTTTTAGAATTTTTGTTGTATTCAAAAAAAGGCTTGTACCGAAAAGTGCCAGTTTTGTTGAACATGAAAAAAAATTTCAAATTTTGTATCTATTTTAATTAAAAATGTAGTAGATTGTTTTCAAAGAACAAATAATTATCAAAAAAATCGATTGTTTTATGAAAATTTCACGTCAAGTTATCACAGAAAAATTCACCTTTATAGTTAAAGGTTAATGAATAATATTATTGTAAGGTACGATTCTTAGATATAAAATCAATTGTGAATACCCTTAATGTTTCTCTCCATATATGAGTGAGAGCCAGGGATGCCAACTTATTTTTTCTCTCTCCCCGATAACCCTCAAGAAATTCCCCGATTTTCGATCGAATTCCCCGCACTGGTATAATTTCATATTATATCGGCGCTACACGCACTTTCAATATAAACATTTTACAAATACGCAATTGACCTCAGTGAGTGTTATTTTAAGGCGACTCTGAACTTTCTCGCTGCAAAACTTAACAAATTTTTATTTGACTGGTGGATTAATAAAAACGTACTTTCTGAGTCCTGAATTCTTAACATATAAGATTCAGCCCACTTTTGAACATCAAAGTTCTCAAAGGAGAAGACATGGGATTTCTTTTGAATCAAATAAAAAATTGCACAAACTTTGTTTTGAGAAAAACAGGTTCAAACTTTTGACTATCGGTTTTTAACATATAAAATATATGTACTTCATCTTCTTTATGATGGCTGACCGTAATTTGTAAGTTTACAGATTAGTCAGCAATGGTTAAGAGTTAATCAGGAGGTGCTGGACGAAGGCATAGCTAAGCCTTGCTGAACAGCCGAAAGGGAAAGTTGGCATCGCTTGTGAGAGTTCATATTTAACACAGAGAGAACTGAGAATGGGAGAGGAGTTTACTGAAAAATGGTTTCTATCAGGACTATCGTTTTGAAATTTTGTTGTGAAGTGTTAAAAAATTGAAGTGTTTGGAAGTGACTTTCAAAAAAAGTGAAGTGTTTTTTGAAGCATAATAAGAAAATGACATATTTTCAAAATTTTTTGGGTTTTATGTGCTTAGTTTGCGAAAAAAAAACCTTTTCGGTGGTAGCGCTACTGTGTGGCACACAAAATAAGGCTCCTACAAAACTTTTTAAATAAGGGTACATAATTTGTACCAAGGAATTTTTCATGCCAAAAACAAAATGCCGTCTTTTTTGCTTCTAAATCTTCTACCTCTTCATTATCCACCAAATTCTAATAAATTAAATGGCAGTTCATCATCAGTTTTGCCACATAGGTGTTTAAGCATGTAGTCTGGTGTTCGATTTTCAAAAACTCGAGTTTTTTTTTATTATGTATTTCGAAAGTACAATATATTGAAAGTATACTGTAACTTCATACCAAAATTCAAAATATTAACGAAGTTATAGCGCATAGACGAGAGCGCCTATTGGGTAAACTGTATGTGTTATTAAAACTTTAAAAGCGTTTTTCTCGAAACAACGTTTTTTGATCGGCCCGAGGGCCTGACAAAATTCTATCAAGCCGATTGGGCTGAAATTTTAATATGTTATTCTGCATACTAATGGCTATCGCAGGTAGTAGAGTTCTTTATTTCTAATCATTATTTTTCATCCCGATTTTCAACAAAACAAAAAACAGCGATTTTTTAAATTTTTAGAAGTCTGCCATTTTGTTATTTTTTAATAAAAATGTTTAAATCTACTACCTGCCGCAATCATTCGGGCCAGCGACACACCTTTTTTTAGGTTTCCACTTTGGGCGTAAAAAACACAAATAAAATATCGTAAAGTAAACTCCAAACATTTTTAAGACTACACCCTTAAATAAACAGAAAAGGTCTCAAAATGTACTCTAGGATGTGTGCTAAATGGTTTCTTTCTACTTTTTATAGAGAATCAAACACACTTAGTGCTTTTTGAAAATTAAAACGCGGAAAAAAAGCGATTTAGCGGTTAGCGGGTTTTTCAACGCGTTTTTTTCAAATTTAAAAGACACTAAATGCTCCGCTATATAATGCATTTTCTGAATAATCCTAACAACAATTTTTACCGAAACAATGAGCAATGAACTTATTTAAAACCAAAATTCGAAACCATAAGTCACTCAATTCAAAAAATTCTTTACTTCATATAAAAAATGGATTAAAACACAAAAATTCATTTTATGAAAACTACAAAATACCTGATGACGTAAATAAACAGCACTAGTGTTTATAATGCTTCTGAATTCAGACTAAAGAGTGAGTTATGGCCAGAAGAAGCTGATAGTAATGAAGAGAATATAGACTTCGACATCGATATGTGATAGTTATAAATTATTACTCTGTATATTTTTTTGTGATCAAAGTGTATAAAATACTTTTTTTCCATTATCTTATTTTAGTTTTTCTTGTGATTGTATAATTTAAAAATGCTGTAAATTAAAAACTTTAAAAATACATGTATTTAATTAATTTTCTTTTTAATACATATATAAAAAAAATTTATGTTTAACAAATTTAGCGCTTTTTTAAAGATAATACGCGTTTTTTCTTAATTTTAGCGGATTTTGAAAAACAAGAGTTGGCCACACTGCTCAAATTAAAGAAAAATGCAAAAAATTAATTCAACGAAATAGTTGATACAGATGAACTTATTTAAATTTTTTTTTATCGATTTTAGTTTTTCATTGTAAGTGGAAAACCGAAGTGTTTTTATGAAAGAGGAAGTAACGAAGTGTCGGGTTTGAAAGTGAAGAAAAAAAACTTCATTTGAAGTGACAGCGACTGGCACTGGTTTCTATAGACAAAATCTTTTAAAACTTTTTTTTAGAACTTCTTTCTATGTTGAATAACAAAAGAGAGTGCGATATCAAGGTCATTTGCATGCAGTGGTTGTTGTAATTATAGCACGCAGCTCTGAATTGTATGATTCTCATCATTTGCCTTTTGTTGTTGCAGCTTTCTCTCACTCTCAGAGAGCTCAGTATCAATTTGTCATATTAAGCAACAACTATTTCTAAAGAAAATAACTGCTTAATGAAGAGAGGCTCAAATCACTCTCATTTACTGCTCTATTTTATATGATATGTGGTTGTTGTTGTTAAATTAATACATGATATCTCAATTCTTTGTGTGCCCTCGGATTCTTTTATTTTTGGAAAAAAAACTTTTTAGGGAATAGATCAAACTATATATGTTTGAGAAAATATTCCCCAATTGCACAATTTAAATGGAATACAATGAAATTTGATTTTTGAAATATTTGTGAAAAGTCTCAAATTCGAATATTTTCCATATGCAAATGCCAAATCAATGCATTTTTACGTCTATACGAGCGTCTACGAGAATGCCGAAAAAAACGTCTGCGATGGTGTGACGGACAAAACGACGGCAGCGACCCTCACAGCTGAAGTTGAAAAATAAAACGAAAAAAAAAAAAAAATATAATAAAATGGTTAATATTCGTGACATTTGAAGTATCCAGACATACAAGCAAACATACGAAACAAACAGACAGACATAGTTGAAACCTTAATATGGCAATAAGTATATGTATGTATGTATGTCTGTGGAACCCCCATTATAAACCGATGGAGTGTGTATGCAAAGCGAAATGGAAATTAAACAAGTGCCGTATGCATACATCCACCTACACGAATAAGTTGTTGTTGCTGGTTTTAATGCTTCAAACTCAAATGCGCCTCTCAGCGCATAGCTGCCGCCAGCGTTGCCGCTCGTCTCCGTCACCACTGCTAGAGCTTTGTAAGCCGTGCGCGTCAATTTTATGATTGTGATTGCACCAGAGGCGATAACAACAACAACGACAGCAAACAATAATAAACGTATGAGCTGACATACAGACAAACAGTTGAACGGACGGACAGATGGATGGTTTTATTACATGTATGTAAGCAGGTATAGAAAATATTGCACTTTATGATTTGAAAAAGTCAGAAGAGAAGAAAAAGGCATAACACTGCAACAACATCAACAACACCAACAGCGAAACGTCAAATGTCAAAGTAATCAGTTGTGCTATTGCTGTTTTTGTTGTATTAAAACAAGTGACGGAGCGCTGAGCTGATGAGAGGTAAACGATGCACAGTGGACAATTTCACGTCATTTAACACATTTTTTTTTTTCATTTGATAAATTTTAAAAATTCGGCATAAAATGTATTTGTCTAATTAAAAAGTAAACATGAAGAATGCAATAATGAAACAAATTGAGCAAAAATTTTAAAGAAATTTACTAACTCTTTGTAGAAATCGAAACAGCCCATTGACGGTCTTTTGTTCTTTACCGTATAGAAAAAATGGATTTTGTTTTTTTTTTTACGACATGCCGAACATTGAAATCGATTACTCTGCTTCCAGCATATTGCATTGATTAGCATTGATTTTTTTGATTTTCAAATTAGTTCAGGTCTTTCTGTCTTATTCTTTCTTATAGCAAACACAGACAGAAACTATAAAATTTAAATTTTATATATGAAAAAAGTTTACAACAGATAAAAAAGTGGTAAATATTTTGTCTTGCCCTGTATATGCATAAACATTGGACTGCAATAAAAATTGCAAGCCGGATTTGAACATACAATTTTTAGAAAAGCGGATAAATATAAGGGCTCTGACATCGTTTTTTTTTCTTATCTATTCTCCACCTGCCATCCCCTCTTCGCATTCTCGAGTTGTATCTAAAATTTTTTAAGCGCCCGGTTTTCATCAAAATATTTACAAGAAATGTATTCCCCAGCCCGTTCATACATTTATAAACAGAAAAAATTGTGTACGCTCGACAATTAGAGCTTATTTAATTCATCCGTCGTTGATAAATCTATGGAACAACTGAAATTTGCACGCCGCGAGTTTTCAGGCTGAGAAGCGATTTTTGGTCACCAGATATAAAAATATTAAAGTGTTAGATAATGCAATTCGAAAACGGTGAAATCTAAAAACAAGAATGCTGTCAAAGAAAGAAACTTTTCAAAGATTCATGTACGATGTAAAGCAAAAAAAATATTCTATATTCTACTCTCTTTATATGGGAGAATATTAATTTTAGAGCATACCTTTGTTAGAGATTTTGTGTTTAAATTTTCACCAAATTTAAACTCTGACATTATTTTTTACTCCAGTAGTGTATTTTTTTCCTTCTGATTTCTTGTTCTACGGTTATCCCGGATTCTTACCGACTAAAACCATTTCCTTCCTCTTCTTCTACTCTCGCGGGGACTACCCGTAAGTATCAATTCGCGAAGCTAGATCTAGCAGTTTCGTTTTCGATCCGTTCCCCCCTTTCTGCTTTTTTCATTCTTTCAGTGATACGCGCAGCCTACCCCCGCACATTTCCATTCTGTTCCCATTTTTCAATAGATTTACACATCTGTATTGTGAGGTTTGTCAGCATCGGTAGCTTGTCAAAGAATTGCCTTAGCTGCTGTCTCTCGTTTTCGAAGGGAGTGTAATGGAATAGTACGTGTTTTTGGGTTTCACTTTCATTCCGGCAGGCTTGACACTATGGGTCTTCCTCAGGTCCGTAAAGAACACGTGGAAGTTGCGTGTTGTAAAAATCTATTGAGGTTAGCGCCACCTTAATGTGCGATTATTTTTTTTTTTACATCTGTCCAAATGGGTGCTGCAAGTAACACCACAGAATCCATTACCGTGGGCAAAAATTGTAGTATGGTAGATGGGCATGACCGCTCCTAGTTTTCAATCCTAGTGATTTTAGTGGTATACTAGTTCCAAATGGTCGTGGACGCCGTAGCCTAGTGGTTAGTGTGTTTGACTGCTACGCAGAGGTGCCTTGGGTTCATATTTCGGCATGCTCAAAAAATCAAAAATATAAAATAAAATTTTTTCTACACGGCACCACCTCTTGGCTGGCAATGGCAAACCTCAAAGAGTAAAAAAATGTCTATGAAAAGTTTTTCACTTCGTAGTTCTATTCGTGTATAAATATAACTCACAAAACATGAATGGATTCGAAAAGCTCGGCCTAAGCCCTCCAGAGGCTGTTGCTCCATAATAGTAGTAGTATTAGTTCCAAATTCTATTGCTCTTAGTTTTTCCCATATGGATTTAAATGACACTATTAGAGCAAAATTGACCACTGTGCAACATTCACAGGAGAGAGAGAGAGGTGAGCCTAAGATGGAGGACTCACCACTCACCTCGCGAGTATCAACAACAACACAAAGTGAAGAAAACGAAATGAAACGAGTTTTTACTTTCAATAATGATTTTTCAGTTGTTGTTGTTGTTTTCTTGCCTTTTCAATGCATTTGCAGGTTAGGTTTCTTTTTTGTTGTAATTTTTATTTTTTTTTTTGAGTTTTGATACGCTGTTGCATACAAGGGCCACTTAAGGCAACAACAAGCAAACGAACGAACGAAAACCTAAAAGTTAGACAGTCTAAATGTTAGTGTTATTGTTGTTGTTTTTCTTTTATTATTTCGTTTTCCTTGTTAGTTTTTCATACTCGCTATACGCTCCTTCATATGTGATTGTGTGTATATACTGCATTTCACTTGATATTTTGACATTTTCATTTGACAGTTGATTGAGGGTGACATGTTTGTCGAAATTGTTGTTGTTGTTGTTGTGTACTTTAATGTTTATTTATTGGACGTTTACATTTTGACTCTTGGTTGGATTCAGGTTCATGTATTTGTTGTTGTTGCCTTTCGGTTAAATTGCATTAATTTCATTGAGTATGAGTTTCAGTATTTTTCCATTCTTCTTTAGATACATATGTACGTAACTACACACACACAGGTATTATTTACTTTTTGAATTGCACTTGACTGTATGAGAGTCGGCTCCCGCACCCAAACTCTCACTCACTCTCTCTCTCTTTCTTGCACATATATGCTTTCTAGTTACATATACTGTAGTTCAATTTCAATGTGAAACTGTTTTTTTATTTTTGTTATTTTGATCCTCTTTATTCGTTTTATTTAATTTTCCCTCTTTCCACCCACACATTTATGCAGCACATACATTCATGCATACGTGCATACAACTGAAATCACAATCACGAAATCATTTAGCTCACTTACCCCTCCACCTCCTCTTCTCCTCCTTATAACTCCCCTTTCTTTTCGTCGGCATACAGCAACAATAAACTTAACTGCCGCAATTCGTTAAATTAAATGAACCGCATCGAAAAAATGTTAATTTTATTATTTTTTCTTTTCTGTTTTTGGTATTTAATTACCCAAGTCAAAAATTATTGTCTTAAATTATGTGACAAACTTCGTGCGCTTCGTCGACGAGAGCGTCAAGCTAAAGTCTTAATTTTCCCAAACAGCAAGAAAAAATTATATACCCCCAACCTAAAAAATATCCAAGCCACCGAGCACCGAATTCCATCAAACAAAAGCAAAGCAAAGTAAAATCATTTCATTTTTCCTCAACATTAGTTTCAGGTGACCTTTTCTAATTATGCTGCAGGTTTTTTTCGATTAATTTTTTTTCACTTAGGTATGAAAAAAAAAAATTTATTTAATATGACATAAAAGTTCTTGGTACAGAGTTGCCATGCAAAATTAAATTGGGCCTATGAGATGGAAGAAGATTTTTGCTAAAGTTAATAAAATCAAAATTAAAAAATAATTTATAAAAATATATTATTTTTTCTATTCATTAGTCTGCTGCTTTTATACACAACGATTTTTGGCCGATTTTTCTCAAAGATTTTCTGTTTATTTGTGAGGGAGCTAAGACAAAAGTGAGTAGTCAAAATCGGCACTACCAATGATTTTTGACGTTTGCCTTTTACAAGTTTTGCATCTCTGTTCTACTCATGTAAAACAAATAACACAGAAGCAATAGAAATACAAAATTCGGTCGTTTGAAATCGTTGTATATAAAAGCTGTCGACGAGGAAACAAACAAAAAAAAAAAATCGGTGAGAAAAATCGACCAAAAATCGGTGTGTGTAAAAGCAGACTTACTTGAGCATATACATTTTTTGACTCTCTTCTCTCATGTAAGAACAAAAATTCGGTGAGAGAAAACGCCGTAAGAGAGTCGTATATATGTGAAACAGTGTTGATATTTGAAATTTTTTGAAAGTACCTAAATTGTACCTTTTTGCGTCTAATTGTACGATTGGTATACTTTGATTCCATAGCTAAAAAACCGCGACAAATATGCCAAAATTTCTGAATTCTTAATTTATTAATGGGAGGAAGGAGGGGGTGATATTCGATTTATTTTCTTTCAAAAAAAATTTACATCCATTATTCACCTAGACTTAGCAAAGTACGCAAAATTCTTGAAAAAGTCCACGTTTTCATATTTTGCTAATTTTATTTTTTTAAATAAAGCAATTCTATGAAGTATTGGGTTGTTGCAGACCCAGAGCTAAACAAAAGTTGTTTGGAATTTTTTACGCTGAATCAGCGTTTTGAGTTTTCCTCAAGTGAAAAAACAATATTGGTTTTGTAATTATTAAAATTATTAAGCTTTAAATGAACAATAATGCCAGAAGAATATCAAAAAGTTCATAGAACTAGCAGATAAGACGATCACTTCGGAACCAGCTACGGTTCCTCATCAGTGATCTCTGTCTGTTTTGGTTATTTTCAACCACCTATGAGATCGAGAGCAATGTTTGTTTTAAACCGTTTTTTTCCAATATATAATACAAGTATCGAAGAAGAATGGCAAAAGGTATGTACAACGGTAGTGGTTGTTCCTTTCAATAATACTATTCGGTGAAAATAACTGTCTTTGTAATTCTTATTTACAGTATTTTCATTTATATAAATTGTTGAAATGAGGGAACTATCACAAAGATCACTGATGAGGAACCGTAACGGGTTTTGAAACGACCGTCTGATCTGCTAGTTCTATCAACTTTTTGAAATTCTGCTGGCATCATTGTTCATTTAAATTGAATTTAATTCAATTATTACTAGTGATTTTTTTTTGTTGGAAAAAATTAAGTGAATTAAAATTTGTCATACATTATTAACAACAAGGTTCAGGCTTTCTGTAAATACTCAGAGTTTTTATGAAATTTTTTTAAAGTTGGATAACTTTAGTCATTTTTCAAAAAAATAGATATTCAAGCAAACAAAATTCGAAAAATGCTGAACATAAGTAATTTAGAAAAATTTATAAACTTCCTGAAATTCTTTTGCAAGTTCACTCCTTGCATTTATATATTTCTTATATATTTTTTATTCAAAACAACTTGCGGGTGGACCTGTTACTGAATGTGTTTTTAATTTGTCTTACTTCGTGCTAAAATTCATAAATTGATGATTTTTTCAAATATTTTCCCTCAGAAAATAAAATATTTTCAAATTGTACCAAAAATACTTCAGGAGTGCCTAAAGTACCATGCAGACCAAAACAAGTTGAAAAAGGTACAATTGTACCTAAAATATCAACACTGATATGAAGCAACACTCAATGTGGTGTGACTCTCCGAGAGAGAGAGAGAGAAAGAGAGTGATAGAGGCAGAGTCTACATAAGCAACTCATTCTTCTTCTTTTTTATGACGCCATATTTTTCGTGGTGAGAAAAGTTTGTTTACGTTTGATTATTTTACTTTTTTTCGGCCCGCCATAATGGCCTCAACAACAAAGTCCTGTTGTTGTTATTGCCGTGGTAAATTGGTTGTACTGCTACTATCACCTTCTACATAAATTCACCTTGGGTCTAACTATCCTAATTTTTGAAATGCATGCTCGATTTCCGTTATACGATTTGTCGTGCGCAATGTTCATAGCTTCTATGGAAATGAGTACTGAGGTTATCTTCAGTGTGATGCAATATTAATAGTGTAATTTTTTGTTTTGAATTGAATTGAGTTGGCAACTCTTCTGTTTTTCTGCCTGCCTATTTGTTGGTCGCTGGGCTGGCTGGCCATTATAACAATAAGAAAAAATATAACAAACTAAATGTCCTCAGCATGTTAGTAATAACGGAAAAATAATACGCACTCTCACACAAACGCATACATATGAGCTCTAAATACTTTGAGAGAGGGAATAGCGCGGAGCGCGAAGAGAAAATAATGAAAGAATTACTTATATTTTTTTCATATTGTCGTTGTTGTTGTTGTTGCCTTTCAAAGGGCTTTAACAGCAGGAAGTACAATTTTGGCAATTTGCCACCCGCCAGCAATTTCGTAATTAAATTATTCTTTCTTTTTTTTCATACTTTTTTTTTTTTTTTAGTTGAATCAACCTCATTTTATTTTATTTTTTACTTTTTTAGCGTTTATTGTGTATGTGTGTTTGAAACCTTCTAGCAAAATAATCTTCAAATGTTATTTTTTGTAATTTTAGTAATTTTGGTTGGGTATTTTTTTGGCTTTCTTTTTGTATTTGCAGCAAAACGCAAAAGAATGGAAAAAAGGAAAAACATAACTACACAACAGCAAAATCTGTTACAAAAATTTCCGCTTATATGCATGTATGTGTGTAATTTGACAGCAGAGGGTGAAAATGAAATGATTTGTTCAATGGCAACAATCTGCGCCCACCATTCTCCCTTGCCCCTTTCCTCCTTGGGTTATAGATGGGCATATGAAAAATAATAAAGGAAATACACCTTTTACATATAAAATTATTCTGCTTCTAACACACTTTCTACTGCTTCTATTTCAACTCGCATTTCTACTTCTACTTATTTTCTATTTTCATTACATATTTTTGGCATAAACGCACACGTAGAAACAATTTCATGAAATGTTTTTTTTTTCTTCTTTGCAATACCCAGCAGGAAATATTAATCGTTTATGTTATCTTTAATATCAAGGAGAATTTATACAAGGTGGAGTTACTAGCAACTCACTCCTTGTAGGTTTTGACATTCGAATACGAACGACACAACAACAAAGTTTTGTTGCTGTTGCCGTGATGAATTTTTGTTGTACTGCTGCTCAGTCGCGGTTCTAGGATTTGGGTTTAGGGAGGACTGATTTTACTAAATTAAAGAATAAATATCAGACTTAATATCGAACAAAACCCAGACTTAGACCAAAAACTAGTACAAAAATTTTATCAATGTTTGCACTAAAAAATATAGACCAAAAATTAAAAGATAACTTGAACGAAATTGAGACCAAAATTCAAACTAAAATCGAATAGAAATTTAGGCAGAAATTTCTACCAAATTTCAAACTGAAATTCAAACATTTTTTCAGATTTAAGTTTAAACCAAGAAAAGGACCGAATTCAGATCGAAAATCTAGATCAAAATGAGATTAAATTCAGACCAAAACCTTGATCTAAAACAAAAAAACAATATTCAGACCACGAATCGGATTGAAATTCCAACAAAAGCCGAATAAAATGAGGCCAAATTCTGATCAAAGCTCTGACTAAAAACCCAAAATTCAGACCGAATCTAAACCGAAATAAGTTCTAAAGTCAGACCAAAAACCAAACCAAAATTCAGAAAAAAATGTAGACCAAAATTTAGACCACAACTCAGGCTAATAGTTAAACAAAACTTTACTCCAAATACCGAACGAAAACAAATCAAAATTCGGACAAAAAAACAGTGGGAATATCTGATAAATATTTGGACCAAAAAAATGTTAACTAAAATACAAACAACAAATAGAACAAAAACTTGACCAAAATCACGGACGAATCTTAGATCAAAATTTTAACCAAAATTCAGTTTTCAAACCGAAATTCAGACCAAAACTCGTATCAAAATCAAGCCAATTCAGATCAAAAACGTTGGTTTGAGCAAAATTTGAACCACAATTTAGATTAAGAGTTCCACCAAAACTCAGATGAGAAAGATCTGAAATACAGACGAAAAGCAAATCAAAATTTAGACCAAAGACGGATTAAAACTCAAACCAAATTTAGATTAAAACTCAGACCTAAAATCAAAATAAAAATATCAAATACTGTCAAACAAGAATTCAGATAAAAAACAGACAAAAACGGATAAGTTGAACCAAATATCAGACTAAAATTCAAAGCGAAATTCAACCCAAAAACTTGATCATTATCCTAAAGTCCTTCGTTTATTGAAAGTAAATGCTTTTCATTGGTAATAGCTTTTTTGAAAAAATCTAAATATTTTTGAGTCTACATTTATATACATTTGGAAAATCAAGATTGTCGGATTCTGGGGGGAGGACGGGCTTCAACTCCCATAGGTCCTCCTGTACCCACCACTGCTGCTGCTATCATTTTGTATATAAATTCACGTTATTTTTAAAAGACCCGAAGAGAGAGAGAGAAAAAATAGTCTTCGGTATACTCTCAATAGTTATTTATTTCATTCTCTTCTTTTGTAGTAATGCTCTCGTAGGTTTCCGTTGAGCATGGTGAATTTATACAAAGTGAAGTTACCAGAAACTCATTCTTCTTCTTTCTTTGTGGTCAATTGTTTACTTTTGATTGTTTGTTTGCTTTTTGCCTCCATTTTAACATTCGCTGCATGCTGCCATTATGGCCGCAACTATAAAGATGTGTTGTTATTGTCTTGTTGTACTGCTGATTTTGACATTTAATGGTATCCGAAGCAACAACAAAGATGTGTTATTTTCGCTAAGGTGAAATTGTTGAGTTTCCATTACAAAAAGAGGGAAGCATTTCTTCGCGTCTCAAACGTGCAAAACAAAGTTCAATTTCTTTGACGTTGGTTTTTGAAAACAAAAAAACACGGATTCTGTTAAATTTTTCGCTGAAATTCGCAGTTCGTTCATAATTCGTCGCCATCGTGCAAAAAAAACCTCTCCTGTGTTAAAATCATTTAAAGTTTTATGTTTCTATGCGTGGCAAATAAAAAACAAAAACATATTTGATGAATAAAAAGCTGTTAAAAGAAAATATTTAGTATCTCATTGAAATCCATCTGAACTAGATGAAGTACTCTAGGCAAGGCCGTATTTAGGGGGGATGTTTTGGGCGTTCTGAACCTCCCCCCCCCCCCCCCCCCGAAATGTGGACAATTTCTTCTATTTTCTGATATTAATTGCCAGTGGATGAAAAAAAAAATCTATTGAACAGTTTTTAAATATTTTTTACTTTCATCGGTTTCTTTTTAAAAATTCAAAAATAAAAAAAATTAACTTGAAATCTTAGTTACACTCGAAGACCTCTTTCAATGCAGTAACTGCACGAATTTCGGGAATATAAGCCAACCTCATCCGGATTCCTTATCATGGCCCCAATTCCCAATTCCCTCTGACTATTTTTAGTATTTTTGGAAATTTTTTTGAGGTCGGGCTCATCATCAGTAATGGTAAGTCAATGTCAATTTTCTTCGAATGAAAACCGCCCCCCGAAAAAATATCCTGGCTACGGCCCTGACTCTAGGTATAATACTGGATAGAGAAGACTGACTTAGAATAGTTATTTTTGCTTTGTTTATGTAGATCAGGAGTGCCCTAAAGTTTCTTATGATAGTGCAAACACAAATACATATAAACTTTATTATTATAAACTTATACGTTAGACAACAATAAAATCTACGTTAAAGACCAACAAAGCATATGAAAGTGTTGTTGCTTTGCACTTTGATATAGGCAAAGGAGAAAAATGTTTTTATAAAAACAAATGTGCACCAAGTGCATAGGCTGTATGCACCTCTGATGTAGATCCTAACATTGAATAAATAATTTTTTCAGAGTTTATTAGTGAAATAGCGGATAAAAAGCGAAGGGGGTTTAATGAACGTTTTCTCAAAGTGGTAACAACAGTGTACATATATAGAGACACGATTCGCTATCAGTGATTTTAGTAATGGTTCTTTATTAGTATTTCAAGCAGAGGTAACGGCGATTAAAGAAGTAGCTGACTGGCTGAAGTGCAGTAAATTATCACCATGTGATATTTACATTTTCACTGATAGCCAAGCGACCATTAAATCACTTGATAGTGTAATTACTACCTCCAAGGTAGTCTCAAAATGCCGACTATGTTTAAACAAGATATCTGAGCATTTCAAAGTACACCTGTATTGAGTACCAGGTCATAATGACATTCCGGGTAATTGTAAAGCCGACGAGCTGGCAAGGCTAGGCAAACTGCAAACTGAGCATATATAGCCAAATGATTGACATAGCTAACAAAAGGTGGAGAGGAACGTATACGTGCTCTCACACAAAACTAATTTGGCCCTCCTACAACCCAGAAAGGTCAAATTCTCTAGCTTCGCTTAATAGACCTTCTATTAGCAACACTGTGGCTATAATCACTGGACATTGTCTGATTGGCAGACATGCCAGCAGATTGGGGCTACCGTCTTATGACTTCTGCAGAAGCTGCCTAGAAGAGGAAGAGGTGGAAACTACTCTCCACTTTCTCTGTAACTGTCCAGCGCTTGCCACATGTAGACTAAAATCTTAGGGTCAACCCTTTTACAGCATTCTTGCTGACCTCGAATCTGCTGACATCAGAGATTTAGATAGGTTTATTAAAACCACAAAACGGTTCAACTCTACGTAAGTTATCTAGCTTACAGTGTTTGAATCTGCTGGCATCAGGGATTCTACAGTTCAGAGAACCACAAAGTTCATTGTAAGATTAGGGAATTGTGGATAAGCCACGTGGTATTACAATGGGCCATATATGGCCTAAGTAGGTCCTATTATTATAGGACAACCACTCTAACCTAACCTAGTATTTCAACACCCTATATAAGCTACTTAATAGAATTACAAGAATTCGATGAGAAATTGTGGTGAATTCCGAAAAGATCGTCTGATTTTCTGATTTTGCCAGTATACTGATTTTACTTCGTTCAAAAATAAGAGCATCCCTAGTTGTTGTTGCATTCAAAAACTTAATTCAAAAGTTCACAGAAGAGGAGATTTCAATCTAGAATCTTTTTTATATTGCTAATGAGCTATTGATTTATACGAGACATGACGTTTAGCATTAACATGTTATCGAAAGCATACTCGTTAACATATCTCAAAAGATATTCTATGTGGCTATCGATTTTTTAGTCAAAATTGATGCACTATTATCTATTTTCAAGAAAACTGATCCAAGTCTAACGAATGCGTATTCTCCTGGGGGCATCTAACCTTTGACATGTTTAAGTGGCTTGATTTCCTACGGGGTTTGTATTTATGAATATATATGTATATATGTACATAAGTGTGTATCACATAAATGGTGTTCTATTCTATTTCTTTTTTGTTATTATCTTCATTATTTACGTTGTTCTTCTTATTTTTCTTTGCCTTGTGTCATATGTTATTTAGTGCTTCATTTTCATTTTCATCATCATCACACTCATTCTTCCATATCCACAAACAATTCAAATCCAAATCATCTTCAACATCATTTATGCTCATGTGCTTTTTCTATATTTTTTTGTTTGTTTTTCAATATGGGTTTTTGCTTTTTTATGCTTTCTAACCAACCATCTTTTTGGTTATATTTCCATTATTCTATGCCTATGTAACATACCATATATGTATAGAATTTTTTAAATTAAAAAAGCGTAAAAACCCCTTGAAGCATATGGGTTATATGAGCAAGAAGGAAGTGAAGTTTTTCCTTACTGATTATTACCTCAGATACATACATGAAATACTCTTTATTGAATATTTTTGTTATGTTGTTAATGTCATCCATTGGGTTTTGGCTGCTACTGCTGTTACTTCCAAGAAATAGATATACGCACATTTTTCAAGTAATTCAATATTTTTCTTCCAAAACATTGAGCAAATCTTTCAACAACAAGTGTAATCAAATCTTATCCTTTTATAAGCCACTACCATATTTCAATCTCGTTCTTCTTCTTCTTCTTCGACATCTTCTTCTCCTTCTCTGTTCAATCGAATGTTGTATTCTTATGTATTTTTAGTATCAATCTAAAGGTTTTCTGGTTTTCTGTTTTTCTGCCTGCAGTTTAACATGTGGTTTGTACTTTTTCTTCTCAACTATGTGGGGTATCAATATTACCCTTCCAATTCCCTTAAAAAGACCCAAATAAGACCCAAAAAAAGAAATCTTACTCTATACTTATCTAAAAGCAAATATTCTTCTTTACTATTTTTCTTTATTTTTCTAATTTATTCCGTCCTTTTTTTGCTGTTGTTGTTGTGGTATAACTTTGAAAACATCTACATATTAATTTCTTTCTGAGTGGTGGTTAATATTCGAAGAAAGGTTCATTTGGTTTGTATTTTGTGTGGGTTCATATTTTTGCCTATATACATACATATATAAAGGAAATAAATTACCTTTTGATGAACTACCAAAAATGTTATTGTAATTTTTTTGGAATGTTTTTTTTTTTTTATTTTAAATACAATAGTTGGTAGTAAAACTAACAGCGCATATTTTTAATATAATTATTCACATGCATTACATTCTTCCCTAACTCCATTTCAATTATGAAACCTCAATTCGAAAAACCGAAATGGAAGAAGATGGTTTAATGGAAGGAAATCGAGCAGCAGTTGTGGATCTAGATAGAAAAATCTAATGTTTCCAATTATGTACAATATGGAGGAAAATTTGTTAAGTACTCATTTTGGCCTCCAAAAGAAGTTATAAACAAAGACACGATTACGAACACGAGCAGTATTCTAACCAGCGTTGCCAGAACGACGATTTTAGCGTCATTTTGACGATTTTTTGACCCAATGACGTTTTCACGATTTTTGTTGAAAAATGACGATTTTTTAGATCAACAACAACTACATAAAAACTTTTTTATTTTAAAATCTCTTCTGCCATTTTTATACATATGGTATATCACAAAAATGTCTTTTAACACACCAAAAAAAATTTAGCCCCAAAGATCTTCTCAATAATAGACAGGTTTAAATTTATTTTTTACCCTACTAAAAAGCTGCATAGAAATAGTATGCTAAGTGATAGTATGATGTGACAAAAGTAAGTTTCAAAAAATTTAAATATTATTAATATAAGATTTCTACACCGATCTAGACTACGTTTATTTATCAGTTGTCTTTATTCCTCGATACTGTGAGAAGTGTGCTCTAAAACAATCAATCTTAATCTGCTTTTGCATTACCATTTGATGACAAGTCAAGGCTTGGTGATGATCATTAAAAAGAGCTTTCTTCATCATTATGAACACTTTACATCTACTATATGATAATGTAAACATGACCTATTAAGCTTTTCTCGTCAGGAACTGGTACATCTTTTGAAGGAATAAAGACTAGATATATCAGTGTTGAACTTGATTTCCAATGATCCAATTTTGATTATGCTTTTCATGCACATATATATTAAGACCAGAGTATTTAACTCATGGTGTTAATAACATTGATTACAGAGACAAAGCAACATTTTTAGAAAAAAATATATTTACGTTGGCATTTATGCTAAAGAAAAATAATAAAGGCCTTCATTAAAACGTGCAAATCCTTGTAAACTTGTCAAAATTTATATGAAATTTAACAATGTGTTTCAGAAAAAGTCAATTCATTACAAAGTTTGGTTACAAAGATTAATTTCACCAATTAGATGTTGAATTCAGGGAGCAACGACATGTAGATTTTGGAGTTTTTCTTTGATGACGTTTTTTGTTTTTGTGAAAATGACAATTTTTTCTTACAATTTTGACGATTTTTGCAATGAAGTTTCTGGCAACACTGATTCTAACCCTCTCTCTTTATCTCTCTCTCAATTTTCGAAATGAACAATTGAGTCGGATTTATTTGCTCTTCCATTTCTCTCCCCTCTTTGCTTCGTTATTATTGAATTTTTCACGCAATATAAAAAAACATGCAGACTCCGACCCGCTAGCACAGCAACTAAATTAACAAATCGTAAAAAATCTCAGCTTACCGAGTTGTACCGGCATCAAGAGAAGTTTACTGTTATTTTTAATTGCATTGTTTTTGTAAAAGCCGACACTTCTCGTTTTGTTGTTATTCATTGGACAATTATATTTGTTATTGCTGTTTCTCATGTTTGAAAAGAGAACGAATTTATCGAAGTCTCTTTTATTGCTTCTTTTTGGCAGTGCTGCCAAATCTTGGATTTCAAAATCCATCAGAACTCCTAAAAAATTCACCAGCTTAAGTTATTGATATACCTCCAGGTATATTTATTGGTATTCATATTTGAAATTAGACTTGTGACCCTAAAAAATACATTTCGCCATGATATTGCCAGATCAGTTTTTAAAAAACTGAACTTACTTAAAATTAATTAAATACCCTCAAATTTTAGTGTTAGTTAAATATTATTTGTTAAATGTATTTTGAGAAGTAAACACTGAGGAATTGAAACTGAGCATGCAAAATAAAAGAAAAATTATTATTGAGCGACGTCAACCGTGTCTTCAAGTCGGAAAAAATCATTAAAAAAAGCACTGCCACTGAGTGAAAAATTTTTCACGTTTTATTTTTAAAAATCCACAAAATACTTATGGTTGAAAAACCATTGCTTTGGCAAAACTGCCTTTTGGAGTATTGAAATTATTGCTCTTTTGAGGAGTGCTCACTATTTGTGTATTGGTAAAATAGTTGGCATACAATTGCTGGTATTCTGATTGGGCACTACAGTCTCAGAGAACACCTCTGTAAAATAGGCGTTGAGGGAAGTTTAATGGTCCATACACATTGACGACAGCAGCCACACGAACACACGACTACCAAATTCTGCTGGCTACAACTGTCGCCGTGTAGTCAGATACTAAACACAATGGAAGCGGCACCACCTGTAGCGGACACAGCCAAAACAACAAAAGCAAACTCTCTTCTCTCTTTATCGCTTCTAAATTTGGAAATAGATTTAAAATTGGCTACAGCCACAATTGTGGTCATGTGGTCGTGTCGTTGCTAAAATAATCGTCTCTTTAAGAACATGTTGTTTTTATAATTTGACAAATGCAGACGTGTAGCTGCCGACGTCAATGTGTATGGTGCATAATGGATAGGTTTTGCAATGAGGAAGAGAAATCATCAGAACACATTTTAGCTCATTGTGGAGCACTGATACCCAAAAGAATGAAATGTCTGGGCATGTACCAAGTGCACAGAACTGAACTAGCATCCATAGATCTAGACGCAATACTCAAATACCTAACACCCGGTCTCCACGAGCAATAATTCATTGCATATAAAATGTAAAACAACAAACAACATTTTTGTATTTTATACGGCAAACAACAAAAAAAATTTAAATTTCATGCAATGAATTATTGCTCGTAGAGACTGGAGGTAAGAGAATTTGGACTAGATGAGGTACTCTATGCAGATTACTCTAGATATAAAGAAGAGGGATGTATAATAAATCTTACAGTTCAAGGTACAGTAGCAATAGTCAATACAATGTCATTTCTGTCTTTCTGCACAGTAAAGGCAGATTCACCGACCGAGCATTGTTGCCAGAAAATTTTTCTGAAATTTCTATCTTTTTGTAAAAAAAAATAACCACTTTTTGAGAATATTTACCACTTTTGAACTTCATCAACAATACCATAGATTTCATATAAAGTGTTTATTATAACGTTTTCACATTAAACGTAAACATCATAGTTCGATATTATTTTTGAGAGTCACTAAAAATTTGTTTAAAGGCGAAATTATGCTATCGAAAAAAATATCGCTGCACTATTTTCGTCAAAAAATTATAACAGAATTTTGACGAAAATAGTGTAATTTTTTAATAATCGGGCTTAAAAAATATTTTTTGCTAATCATTATAGGTAAAACATTTTTGTTTTATCTTGAAAAAAAGATTCGCAATCGGAAAAACGGAAAAAGTCGCGGATAAAATCGACCAAGGGAAACCTAACTGTACTATCTTTGAAAAATTATGTATCAATGTTATATCTGGGTGACGATATTATATTAATCTCGCTATTTGTTATTGCAAATAACAATTCTGTAGTGGATTATTAAATGCATTTAAATTAATAAGATATTTTTGATGCTGGAAGATTACAGTTTGAAAAACATCGCCACTTCCAACTCTGAAACGAACTTTACAAGGCTTGTAAAATGCATTCGTTGTGTCATCGGTAAATTTTCCTATCCATTTGTAGCGGCCAGCTCCTCAAAAATAGTTTTTTATTAAGCGAACTGGCCATAATTTTCTTTAATAAAAAAAACCAAAAACTTTTGAGACAATTTTCATTGAATTTTTAAACGTCAGCTTACTTCTATCAAAGAAATCCGAATACAAAAATATTTTACCACAATCTGGTAACATTACGACCGATTGTCGCATTTTAACTTCGTTTTTTTTTTTAAATTAAGTTTTTCGCTATCCTTATAAAAAAACCAAAAACGAAAAGAAAATGCTGGCATGCAAGCAAAGAGAGAGAGCAAAGAGTACAACTTCAATAATGTCCAGCTCCCATTCTACTTTAATGGTGTGTCATGGAGGAGCATAGAGCTTCTTTGTTAACACAAAGCGCTTTAAATTGTGTTTCAGAGTTCTTAGTGATTTTTGATTGGTGTTATTCTGTGCACTTGAGAGACATAAGAAAAGGGCAAGTGAATGGAAGTTTCTTCCAAAGTTTTCTTGTTCTACTACTCAGATTCTCTCTCTCTCTCTCTCTTTATTTCTTTACTAAACACGTAACATTTAAAGTGACTCCATCTCCATCTAAATTTAAGTATGAAATATCAAATTTAATTGTTATATTTAATGATAACTCATATTCTTCCTAGTTACAACACTAACTAGTCTGAAGGAAAAATTTGAAAGTGATGCTCTCATATCTTCACCAATGGAACCGTTAGAGAGACAACAACAATAATCATTTGAAACAAAAATACATACATAAATATTTTAATAGACTCTCATTACAAATCTGTTCTATTTACGACAATAACAATTACATGGAAAACTTCAAAAGTAAAAGATATCGCTACATGCAGCATACTAAATACTTGTGCTCGCTCGTATGTTATAGGAACATAAAAAATATTTATGTTTTTACTATTAAAAATAACTTTATTATTTTTAATAAAAGTTTTTAAGGCTTCACAGCAGAAAATTAAAATCAAATGTGAAAGATATTTGTAAGTACCCAAATACAGCCAAAGTAAAAATTTGCCCAAAAATAATAATAAAAAAAAAGCAGCAAATCTACCAAGTGTTGAAATTAATTGCTACAATTAAGTGCTCAATCGCACAGTTTGGCTCAGTGGTAGCACCACCAACAACATCAACAATAGCAACAACAAAAATAAAAATAATAGCAACAACAAGAAATACATTAAAAAAAAGCTTTCATTTTCATTTTAATTTTCATTGCATGTATCTCGAATTTACTTGTATCGAAATATCTCCATCACTCCATCGTATGTATGAAAGTATTTTTAATATTTCTGATTATAATTCTCAAGTATTTTTTCATCTCATTTTTAGCATTTTTATGGAAATTTTTATATATTTTTTATGTGCGCCCCATTGGCAAATGTAAGACATGAGGTCGTTCGTGTTTATGTATCAACATGTGACTAGTAGTAAAAATTGATCATAGTTTATTGTTGTTGTTGCTGCTGTTGTTGTTTTGATAATTATAAATGTTTCCATTAAGATTATACAAGTACCAATGAATATTGTTATATTGTTGAGGAGCATGTTATATGTATAGGCATGCTGTGGAATAATTTCATTTTGTTTTTTTTTATTATTATTTTTTATTATTATTATTATTTTTGGTAACATTAATTACTAAGCAATGCCTTTTTCCGCATTGGCCTTTTTTGTGATTGTACGTACTTGTTGAATGCCTGTAGGAAATTATGTCATTGGTTACGTTAATTATTCCCTGACACCAGATTTAGCTAATCTGGTATTGAATATATATTTATGGGAGCTTCTACGATGGCATAGTCAGGTAGTGTGTCTTTCCTTCAATTATATCTGTCAAGTATTAGAACACATCTTGGATTTACAGTTAGTACTAATTCCTTAATTTAGTTTTAATATTGCATAAAAATTATCTGTAAATGATAATTTAATAAATAAAATATAATAGACAGCAGCATAACTTAGTTCCTAGTGGGTGCATAATTATGATATGTACGAATACTATGTGAATGTCAGTGTGTGTGAGTGTGTATGTGTGCCTACTCGCCGAATGGAAGCATTAAATGGTGAAAAGTATTTTTATGCTTTTTGATATTATTTTTTTTTTGGTTTCATGCATTTTAATTGAAATTCACTAACAATAGCAGTTCCAAGCGGCCATAATCATAATTTAACGATGGCTATAAAAAATATACAGCAACAAAAAAACAAAAACAAGCCACTTGAGTGCAGTAGTGAAAATTAAAATAAAAAATAGAAGCACCAGCAGAGAGATGCTGTAGTAGAAGAAACTGTGAAAGGGGGAGAAAAGGAGAGCAAGTGTAAATGTATGAAAAATCGCAGAGCAGAGTTGCAGTAACAACAACAACAGCAATCAATGAGAGAGTGCACATTGCGGTTATGCGGTGAATATTGTTGTTTTTGTAGTTATTATTTTCTGTGGCTGTTGTTTTTGTAATCGTTAGGGGCCTTCCATCATCACTTTCATCTCTATCACACACACATGCACACACAATGAGAGCAGCACGCATTGAGAGCTTAAACTCAGAGTAAAAAATCGATGCAATTAAAAAAACAGCAACAACAAAAACTCCAATCAAATGTACCACACCAAAAACCCAACAATGCAACAGCAAACCTGTGAGCTGTATACAACAACATTAACCAGACAACAAAAACAACTGCAGAGAGGCAACCCTGTAATTAAAGTTTTTCGGAGTGTGATTTGTGATAATTTTATATCTACAATTTTTCTTCGATATTTTAATTTTTATTAAGCATATTTTCTTTGTTGTTTTTTTTTCAAAAAATGTACATTTCTGCTGTTTTTGTTATTTTGATTTACCTTTTACTGCTCACATACACACATCAAATTGTTTATGATTATTAGTTTGAGATAGCAGCGAATGATCGAAAAAAAAGCAAGTATCTTGTAGATACATAATACAGCAACAATTTATAAATACTGCTGCCTTTTTTTGGTTTATTTTTTTCTGGTTTGGTTTATTATTGGTTGCTTCCATCTGAGATGGAGGCACTAAATCAGTGTCGTCGTAATCGTCGTCATCGTTGTTGTTTTTGCTGCCGTCTAATTACAAATGTGTTGCAGCTGCATGAAAGTATCTATAAGTTTCTATAGCACAAATGTTGCTCCTCGTGCATGCATACATATATGAAATGGCATAAAAATATTCCCGAAAAAAAAAAATTAAATACAAAATTTTAGACCTTGAAATTGAGCATAAAAATACAAAATTAGATTTTTAAGATTCCTCATAATGTATGCAACAAAACGATACGCGTACGTGTGACTCTTCTGTCCCCGTCCCATTCTGTCCGTCCGTCCCTCTGTATGCATGCGTGCATATGCGTGGGCCTTTTTTTTTAATATGCAGTATTTATCTCGCTATATGTCTATGGGAAACATAAAAACCTGTTTCAGTTTTTAAAAAGTTTTTATTTATTTCAAATTGTCATCATCGTCGTCCTCGTCATTTTATTTGTTTGGCTCTAGTGTAGTTGGTGTTGGTCTCACATATGTATGTATGTATACATATATATGCAAGTGAGAGAGACAGTGTTATTTTTGAGTTTTATATCGCTTTTTTCACATGCATGTCCCAAAAAAGGCACCACATCGCATATTCGTTTATCTTCCCAGTTGCTTTTAGGATTATTCATGGAGTAATTATCGACCACTATCTAGATAAAGAGTTCCCTTTTATTCAGAGCCCTTTCATTTCGCACTCCATTTTAATAGTAGATGTCATTGCCGAGAGAGTGCTAATTTTGAACTTCAAAATGGAGTAACAAAGGAGTAACAAAAGTGTTGCTTTTTCATTACTGGCAATGAAGCAGTTCTCTCTTTTGATGACTCTTTTTCAGGGTTGATAAATGACTTTCGATTTTGTATCAACTAGCCCAAAAATTGTTACTAAATTACATCAAAGTGTACCAACTTTTCTTAAATATGAGAAGTAAATAAAATTTGTGTTTTTTCTAAGCAAGCACATTAAAAAATTGCTTCCTAAAACACATAAGTAACAAAAAAAAAATCCGACAGATTAAAGTGAAGTTCATATTATCACATTTTCATTATACAAAATGATAACAAGAAAAGCTATTGTTATATCAATTTATTGCTTTAAAAAAATTCATTTGTTTTAATTAAAAATCAAAATATTCATATGTAGGTGAAATTGATGAAATATTATATTGAGACTTCACTTCTTCACTTCTACTTCATTTTTTGGTCGTAATAATCGTCGCATCAGACAGGCAGTGCGTTCTTTAGTGGATAGATTCAAGTATATACATTTATTATTGAATGCTCCTGTGCAAGTGAGACAATGCACCAGTCGAAATACCGAAGATATCGCAGCCGTAAGTGTTTCAGTTTAAAATGAGCCAAATCAGTCGATTCGACGCCGTTCACAGAAATTGGGAAGCTCTCTACAATTTCGCGTAAAGATCCATCTAAGATCCTACACCCTTACAAGATCAAATTAACTCAAGAAGTGAAGCCTCGTGATCATTTGAAGCGCAGAAACTTTTCTGGTGGGGCTCTGCAAAAGTTTGAGTGATTGGACTTCAATCAATGTTCCGTCCGGTATGTGTGGAAAAGTGGTGGAAAATGGGCTCCAAAAAATCGATCGCTCCAAACGTACTATCGAACGATATCGAATTCCATACTTTAATGTATTATTCTGTATTATTGTATTATTCTGTTTTTTATTTAAATAGAAATTTGTTATGACCCTATTGGAAAACCCTTTACAAGACGTATCACATTGTTTAATTTGTCCGATTCAGCTTGAAATTACATTATCAACAACTTTTTTTTAAGGTTTCACAAAATTCTTTCCAAAAATTTATTTAAATTGGAAAAAATCAAATCCTCTACAATATGCATTATCTAATTTTAAATTATTCAACCTTGCCTAAAAACAAAATCAATATGAGCCAGTTTACCATTTATATCTTATTTAAACAAATTAAAATATATAAGGTAATTCCGAAATTAAATCGCTTGCAAAAATGTTATGTATTTTCTGAAATTATATTCAAATTCTCATGCGACTACATACTAAAATCGTATGCATATAAATTGTACTGAAATTTATTCGAAGTTGGAAAGTAATGAAAATAATAAATAAATGGGCTAAAAAGGTACAATTGTACCGATAAATAGCATGATATTGCTCATCTCTCTTTCTCCTTCTCTCTCTCTCTCTTTTGAGGACTCTCTTATGTTGAATATATATTTTTGGTGTTATTGCAATTTATATTTTTTGGTGTTTTTCTGAGTTCAAATTTTTTGGTGTTTTTTTGATTCAAAAATGAAAAAATCAGTATTAAAATTCTCGAAAAATAACTTATATTTTTCATCTTATTTTCAGTTTTCTACGTTTTCATTTTCATTCAAGTGCATTTTCTGATGTTGTTATTCTTTTTATACATATCCAATTGATTTTCTATGCTGTTGTCACGACACATGTACATTACCCAAATTAATACAAAGTAGCAGCAACAGCACAAAAAAAGGGTGGGATATATCTCAAAATACATGCACACACACACACACACACATACAGACAAATGCAACGAATGCACGCATGCAAATGCGCACCCTTATAATTATGTATTCTGTGAAATTATATTCAAGTTCTCATGTGGCTACATAGTAAAATTATTTGGTTTAACTTTTTTTTCATATGAAATACATATAATGAAGGTTTTTTCAAGGGCATGTGAACATGCATTCTTCATGCAGCAAACATATTTATTGTCATTGATTGGAGTTTTCAAATGAAAATTTAATATAATTATCTAATTCAGAAGGATTTATTTTATTTGGTATTGTCATGGAGACATTAGAGCCTAAGCATATTAATATTAGTTCAAAATGAAACTCATCACTCTTGCAGGTGCTATTTACATTGTTATTGTAAATTTTGCAAACAATTCTAATGTGTATGTCCATAAAATCGATTCCTAGAAACAGAAAGAGAGAAAGGGAGAATACTATACTGTGCATGTAGTTGTTGTTGTTTTAATTTTTGCAAACGATTCTTTGTTAAGGGCTTTCATGATTTTTAGAACAACAACAATTAAGTTTCTCCAGAACATTCTGCTCTCTGCTGATGAAAATGTCTCTCTCAAATAAAATAAAAACAAAAAGGAAATTCACCACACCTTACGTAAGTACAATAGAAAATAGCCCATTGGCAAGTCTCTGGTCTTTAAGAATAAAATAAAAGAACACTTTTTAATGGATTTTAATTTGTATTTTATTTTGTAACCGCAATATTTTAATAATCCGTTGCATCTTAGCAAAATTTCAAATTTATCATATTGTGTTAAGTCTTGTTTTATTTAAAAAACTTGAAAAATATTAATGAAGTGAAGTGAAATTTAAATATGGCGGCTGTGCGGAGTGGTGGAGAACACATTGTTTTTGCTGGCACGGCAGGTGAGCGTAACTTTTTTTGCATCAAAATTTTAACACATTACAGATATACCTCGCTTAACACGTACTTCTTATAGTATGGTCTCGCTCTAACACGTTTCACTTTTGCTACATCTCATAGTTTAATACGGTAAAACCTCGTTCTAATACGGTTTCTTCACAAAATATCCTAAAATTTTCACGACAAAATATTGAAATTTAATGGTCGCTAGGCTTAGTTTTTTACCTGAAAAATCAATTTTTAAGCGGTTGCTTCAAGAACGCTGGGAAATTTGTTTTACGCCTCGTTGTATATGTAAGTAGAAGAACGCTGAACTAGACGATTTACTAGTTTTTGACGCAAAAACAAGTGAAAAAAGAGAAAAATCTTCAAGTTTAGGAGATCGATCGATGTTTTTTTTATTTTCTTGTGTATGTACTATATAACTAAAATTTTAATTAATAATAGTATGTTCACATGGCGGCTGCCCAAATTCGATTTTGGCTGAAAATCGCTTAAAAATTGAATTTTCGTCATAGAATAATTGTCAAATAAAAATCTGATTTTCAGCCGATTTTCAACGAAAAATGTTTTTTAGCTATGATTTTTCGCTATGCAACTCTGTGTTTCCGAGAGAATTGAGAGAATGCTACTACAATATTCCATATATTACAATATTTATTGATTTTTTTTTTGTATCTGCCAAACACGATGACATTAGTTACTTATTTGTAAAAAGTGTGTGAAAAGTAAATGATCTCAAAAAAATTTAAATAAAAATTGGCAGATGAAAAATCAAATGCCGTCTGAACAACTTGTCTGAAAATCGAATTTCGGGCAACGGACTGGCACTGGCTCCTTGTATCGTTTATCACGATTTCCCTTAACACGGTATTTTCCAAGAACGTAACCCTCGTTTACCATAAAAATGCAAAATGCGAATAAAATTTGTAATTCAACCATCCAGTGACTAGCTCCAGAGTATCTGAATTCTGGTTTACAAATAATTGAAATATCTTCGTGTACTGCTGCTGGACTCTTCAATGAAGGCTATTCTTTCATTTAACAAACTATGAAGGAACTAAAAATAAATATTGAGCAACAAAGTGTGAAATACGCTGATTAATATTAATTATAAATTAAAACAAGCTGGTTCGAGTAGAGCGTTTAATTTAATTTAGAGCTTTATCCACCAAGGAGAATAATTTCTATGAAGAAGCCAGTAGCGTATCCCTTCAACCCCCCAGAATCCGACAATCTTATAGTAAACAGTCATTTTTAAGAAGCCAAAAATATTTCGATTTTTCCCAAAAAAAAAGCCATCAGCAGTGGGTTTTAAGGATTTAAATTATTATTTTATACTATATTTTATTTTATTAATAATAATTTAATATAAATATTAAAATGGGGTCGGATATTTGAATCAATTCTGATTAGCCACCATGCTGTCCGTGCCAATAGAATGGACGTTTATAGTCTGATATTGGCTTAACTTTTCCGTTTTTAATCTGAATTCTCGTTTGACTGTAAGTCAGAATTTTGTTTTATTTTAGTTTGAATTTTAATTTGAATTTGGTTTGAGTTTTAAATTCCAAATCCATGTTTGATCTAAATTTTGATTTGCTTTCCAGCGTTTGTAGACCAGCGTTTGATCTGATTTCTGGTCTAAATTTTAGTTTGCTTTTCATTTTCATTTTGTATTTCGCGTCTTTTTAGCCTCAGTTTTAATCTAACTCTTAGTTGGAGTTGTAGTCAATATTTTCGTCTAAATTGGATTGATTTTGATATTATTTTGGTCTGAATTTCGGTCCGTAATCGGTCTAAATTTTGTTTTAAAATTTGTTCTGAATTCGTCTAGAATTTTGGTCTAGTTTTTGTTTAATTTAGGTTGAAAATTTTTGATGTAAATATTTATCAGATATTCCTTCCCAATAGTTTTTAGTCTGAATTTTGGGTTACTTTCGTTCGGTAGTTGGTGTCTTTTTGGCCAAAAGTTTTGTCTAACTATTGGTCTGAGTTGTGGTCTAATTTTTTTTTTTTGAATTGGAAATTGGAATGAATTTTAAAACTGATTTTGGTTTTGATTCGGTCTGAATTTTGGGTTTTTAGTCTCAGTTTTGACCTGAATTCGATCTAATTTTTGTCGACTTTTGTTGGAATTTTGGTCCGATTCGTGGTCTGAATATTTTTTTTAACCGGCTGTTGCCGGATCTCGTTGAAATGTATTGGTTTTTTGGTCAAATTAAGATATATTTACAGTTTAAACAGGCTTAAAGAATGAATTTGATTTTTCATAAAAATGAAGTTCTTGGTTATTGAGTTGTGAGATCGTAAACTCATCACCAGGCCGATATTAATAGTGATATCGATGCTAAGAGTGATATGAATATATATTTTAAAATTTCGTTTAAAGTACTATGCAAATCAACTGTTATCTTAATTTCATTTTTTTCCGGTTTTTTGTTTCGACCAAAAATGACTAAAAAAATAGAGATGTATCAAATTGTTTCATCAAAATTTTTTCAAAAAAGTAAATTAAAATTTCCTTCAAATTTGTTTCTCAAAATAGATCATTTAACAATATATGTAAATCCATTAGAAAAGTCATAATCAAGATTTTGATCTGAATTTGGCCTCATTTTGATCTAGATTTTCGATCTGAATTTGGTTCTTTTCTTGGTTTGAACTTCGATCTGAAAAACGTATTTGAATTTTAGTTTGAAATTTGGTCGAAATTTTCGCCTAAATTTCTATCCGATTTTAGTTTGAATTTTGGTCTCAGTTTTGTTCCAGTTATCTTTTAATTTTTGACCTGAATTTGATAAAATTTTTGCACTAGTTTTTGGTCTAGGTCTGGGGTTTGGTCGATAGTGAGTCTGATATTTATCTTTTAATTTAGTAAAGTCAGCGCCCCCAAAACCAAAATTCTAGAACTGCCACTGGAAGAGGCTGAAATAATATTATATAAACCTGGAATCACTGATTAACCGGTAAGTTGAAGATATAAGCCATTTTGCACTCATCGAAACTTTTTCTAGAAACCGCGTTTTTTGTTGTTGGTAGTGGCCATTTTCTGCATCGTGAATTTTATTCGGTCTAAGTTGGGTCTGGGTAGATTGCTCTACCCTCTCCTCCATCGTATTTAGCGCTATTTGTGGCTTCTCCTCGCGTGAAGCTATACTTTCTCTTTAGTAATTTCAGCCTACACAGAATCAACAGAATATCCATCACATTTGTGGATAGAATTCTATCTTGTTATATCAAATCAGTTTCACTTGCTTGATAATTTTCCTCCCCGATTTGTTAAAAGGACCCTGCTCTGAAATTAATTCGCTATCAAACTCGGCTGACAGGAAAATAAACTTAAGTTGATGTTCCTTTTCATCACAAACTTGACGAGAGTATCGGAAAAGTTTTTTATATGGTATGATAAATTAATATTTTGACCTTGATTTCTGAGTTATGGAAAAATTTTGCTCTGGGGTGCCCTTTGAAACTGCAAGCCAAATCGATTAGGGGTTGACTATTACTCTGCACAAATAAGAAATACGCGATTAATTAACGTTAGAGATTTTCACATAAAGATTAGAATCGCAGCCATGCTGGGTGACATAAAACCTTTAATTAAATTTACGCTCGTAATGAGCTTAACATGCAATCGAATTGAATTATCAACGTTCTATAATAAAAAAGGAAAAGAAAAACAAAATTGTATAATTTTTGCTCGAAATTGAAACTAAACAATTTGGAATTTTACCCAAAACAAAAATAAGAAAAATATGAATGGAATTTTCCATTTATAGCCTAAAACAGCAAAAACAAAATAAAAGCATTTTCAACCCTTAGACCTAAAATATATGATATAAACAAATACAAAATTTGAGTAGCGCGTGTATGAGTGACGAGCGTGTGTCTCTGTGTGCATGTGTTCTCCTGTGTGTTCATAAAAGGTGAGGACGTTCGGCCGAGGACTTAGTGCTGCCTTACATACCAACAAAATTAAATATGAGTAGCGTGCGAGTACCTCATACTCGCATACAACGTTCTAGCTGCTTGTTGCTATGCGGCGTAGAAGATTCAAATGCGTTGCGGCATAGACCGGGATTTCATCATCATCATCATCATCAGCATCATCATCAGCATCCAGATATCAGCCCACCCTCCTCCTTCCACTTTACTCCACTGAGCAATACACAAAGAACTCAGCTCAGTAACTCAGAAACTCTACTCTATTCCGGATGATGTTGCAGCGCGTTAGCTATTATTTGTGGTGTATGTATAACTACCAACCGTGTGTGCAGCATGTGTTTGTGTGTGTATGTTAGTGTGCGTACGTGCATCATGTTGTAAATATTGTAAATGCGCAATAACGCACACGTTTTATGTTTTAGCTGCTTGAAACTGCTACTACATTCGGATTGTTCTAGTGTTAATGTTGTTGTTGGTGGCGGTGATGGTGGTGGTGTTCAGTAGCGATATTCGTTGGTGGTGGCACCAATCCTCATAGTGTCACAACCACCCAAATAAGGGTTGCGCTGCTTCTGCTGCTGCCATTGCAGCATACCAAAATCGCTTCAATCTGTTTAAGTTTTCGCTTTTGGAATTGTATGTAGATGATGATTGCAGGCAAAACAATCAACCCCTGATTGTGTCGTTCGTTTATTCATTGCTGTTGTTGTTGTTGTCGGTGTCATTTGTTGTTTATGATGACGATGACGACGACGACGACGTCGACAACGTAAACCTAAACGTTTGAAATGTGACTATGAAAACAATCAAAATGATTTTATGATTTCAGCGCTTCAATTTTATCTACGCACATACATATCTAACTACCTACCTACCTACCTATCTACCCCCCGCCATCTCTCTGAAGAGAAATAAAATCTATGCATTTGTATTTGTATATTTTCCAATATTCAATTTCTTTTTTTCTTGGCATATATAATAACACTTGGTCTTGGTTGCTGTTGCTGTGCTATTTGTTGTTGCGTAATTTGTTCCCCCATTTTTTAAAAGTACCCACCCATAAATTTGGGGTCGATTTTTGGTCTGCACATGCTACTAACTACGTCTTTACTTTGCATAATATTTGCTCAGCTTTATATTTTCTATGGCGCAGTATTTGTAATCTCACTCTCTGGCATACACAAATTCAGCTGTTTTGGTGAATTAATGCATTCAATTCAATTGCGTCATTAAATATTTTGCAGTCGAGAGCAAGGGAGAATCAAACCAGTTGAGCAGTTTTCTTTTTGTAAATTTTAAGCTTCAGTGATGACGATTTGATTCGTTGCTCGTGAGATTAAAGCTTTTAATTTTAATAAAGAAATTGCGATCGGAGCTTTCAAGCTTTAATTACCATCTCCACTTTAGATGAGAGATGACGATTCTTATACTCGTGAGCGAAAAGCTTTAATGTCTATTAATGAGAATACAATATTTGCAAGAGAAAAGCTTTAAGCTTTAATTGGAATTACGGCTTTAGATGTGTAGCATCAGACTAAAAAAATAACGAGGTAAGCTCTTCTGTTAGATTGTGGTTATGTTCAGATTTCGCTCGGCGAACACCACAGAATTGTTGTTGCACCGAACACAAAGAGAGAATCTTTACTCACTCTCTCAACGAATACAGCATTCAGGGTGGCAGTGAGTTATTTTACAAAAAAAGGAGCAAAAAAAAAAAAATTGTAATTTTTATTTGCAGAAGAAACGGCGAATATTTTATTTTATTTTATCAAACTATTGAAGTAAGTACAAAGTAAAAAGTATTTATACATAATCGAACGTTCAATTATATTATTAATTTTACTCTCCATTTCGATAGAATGTTTAAAGTGTGTTTGCATATCATTTAGTGTTGCCATTGCGCACAAAGTAGTATTAAAATATAACTGCATTTCGACCAAAAACAGCTCTGCAACGAGCTTAAAATAACCACCTAAACCGAGCACTAGACTAAAATGCGATGTAATCGCCGAACACCCAGCACCAACATAACCCCAGCCTTAGGAACCGCAAGAAAAAATGCAGACTCAGGTCATAACTGTGTGCAGCAACTGAGGGAGGGTAATGCTACTTTCAATACCTACCATCTCAAGTTCACTCAATCGTATAAAACCAAAAACTCGATTCTTCCATCAGAGCTCATTAAGTTGGATTTCGCTGCAATAAATTATGCTACGATCAATTGAATGCGGTGTACGCCAGTGTTGCCTAATGTCGTCAATAATCTTCTTTATAATACCCGATGATCTCTTATTGGAATCCAGTTTAACTTAGGAGATCACCCTGAAGACCACAAGTACTTAAACAACATCTGACTGTAGAATTCCGATATTGTAGCTCATACTGAATTACCCCATTAAAGAGTCCAAAACTGATATGCAATATAAATTCAATGAAAAGAAAGAGCATGAGGATCAGTTCTTGCAACGCCAATTACCATCTTAAAGTTGATGTGGCTTGCGACGGAAACGACTCGACTTTTAACCTCTCAGGGCAGCGAAATAACTTACCTCTTTATCATTAACACTTTTTTTTACTGTTCGTAAATATAACGCGTCGAACTACCTGAAGCCAAAAAAAAATCCCGAATAATATTACGAAAAAATTTGAGAATGTGGTCTGGCATAGTCACCATTTTACCATATCGAATTTGTTAAAATTTATTTTGAAAATTCGTGTTCTGTTCCCTAAACTTTTCGCGAGTTACAAAATATTTACCACCTAAATGATCGCCCAACCGAGGGATCAATTAAGCGAATTATCACAAAATTCGAGCGAAGCAGTTTGGTTGCCGATCAATCAGTTCCTGTTCGACGTCGAAACACCTCATTTCGCTTTGCTAGAAAAACTTCTTGCGGTGGTGATAAAAGTGTCCTATACCAGAGAAAAACCCAATAATATATAGTATTCGGCTACCAACACAACAAGGAATTTTAAGTAAATGGAACCAACATTTCGTTTCTCACTATTTTGTTAAATATTGCAAGGTAAAGGGAGACATAACAATTTTGTATTAAAATACAAACGCACCCTTAATTTTTTTTTTTTGATCTGGCAATGCCAAATCGTCATTCTTAGTTTACATTTTTATCAAAGTTCATGAACAAGCAACGTTTGGAAATTATAGCCTACACTAAAAATCATAGCCTACACCCTTACAAGTTTAAATTAACTCACGAAGTGAAGCCTCGTGATCATTTCAAACGCCGAAACTTCTCCGATTGACCTCTGCAAAAGTTTGAAGAAAATAATGAATTTTATCGAAAAATCATCTTCAGCGATGAAGCACAATTTTGGCTTACACCAACAAATCCATTTCACCCACAAAAAGTGACCGTGTGGTGTTGATTTCATGGCGGATGTGTGATTGGACCGTATTTTTTCGTCAATGAAAATAATCACCATTTTAAAGTCAAAGGAGTTCGCTATTGTGCTATGTTGGAAGACTATTTTTACCTAGAATTGGATGGACTTGACATCAGTGTTTCCAACAAGATGGTGCCACATGTCACACAGCTGTCCAAACAATTCATCTACTGAAGGGGAAGTTCGCTAATCATGTAATCTCTAGAAATGATCCCGTCGAATGGCCACCTCACTTATGCGTTTTAACGCCATTGGATCGCTTTTTATGGGGTTACGTTAAGTCGTTGGTTTATGCCAATAAGCCAACAATGTTAGAAGAGTTGAGAAACAGTATTGAACGCAAAATTGCCATCGCATTCATTACACTTTACCGTTAGTGTTTAGCGAACGAGATCATATGGGGATCGGATACATACAATCAAGCAGAGAGTCGACTTCTCGCAGTTTTATCTCATTAGCTTTAGTGAGAGAGCCGACGTAGATGCCTCTGCTTGATTGCATATAGCCACGGTTGCCACTTTGGTACAATTCTACCAAAACTGGTAAATTTTTTTCCATTTTTCTGCGCTTGGTACATTGTACATGTACAAAATTTGGTACATTCTGTGGGCAAAGTTAGCTTTTATAGTAATCAAGAATTGTAAACATATTTTCGAAATACTTTAGAAATTAGAAAATTTTTCAGAATTAGCAATTTTTTGGTAAAAAGTAAGTAAGTAAGTATTAAAAATAGAGTAGACGAAATGCGGTTTGAAGAATTAACTAAATTTATTTATATATATATATATATATAGCTCAGCTGCTGCTGAAAAAAAATTTGTTGACTTGAGTCCAATAAAAACACAAATTAAGGAATAAATTTGAATTCAATACTTTTAATAATATAATGCTATATAATAAACAGACAAAAAGTTTTTAATAAAACTATTTATTCTATATAAAAATTTGGTACATTTTTTCCCCATTTGGTACATTTTTTTGTAAATATTGGTACAAAATAAAATGAGTAAGTGGCAACCGTGCATATAGCGGAACTTTTCTCTTTTGTTTTATATACGTATACTACGTCGTGTTTTTGCCGATAAGTGTAGAGTGTATTAACAGAAGAAAAGCAACAACAAGGTAGAGAAAAGGAGACTGCAAAAATTTCAACAGAATTTGTTATAAATGTTTTCTAACGATTTTCAAATAAACAACTAAGTTTCACTTCTACTGTAATAATTTTTATTTTTTATGGGATTCTCCGCTTCTTGACGAGATTTCAATAACTTAATTTCAAATTTTTAAAAAGTTCACATCCATTTCCTCTGGGTACAAAAGAAAAATCGCTTTATTCCATTTCAAATACAGTGAAATTTTTATATATACATAGTAGGTTATTAAATCCATGGGATATTTTTACAGAATTCCTTAGTAATTCCCGGTTCAAAGTTGAGTGTTCACACATTTCATACGTAGGTAAGAAATATTGATGATTTGACAACTGTGAAGTACTTTTTCACAGCACTCATTTTGTCAATTCACGCAAATGAAAATTGTGACAATTTGAAACCGAAAACTACAAAACAAAATAATAGAAAATTACAACTTTTATTAATTTCGGTAATTTGTCTTCTGTTTTTTTTTGTTTGTTTTCTGCTTCTTCAGTATACCGAAGTGACCTTGAAAATGGGATAGAGGAAACATATTTATACATACTTACATAAAACCAATGTAGCGTTTATGCTCGAATGTTCCCTAAACTACCTAAAGACTTAACGTATTCATTTCCCCCATTTTTTTCTTGATTTGGTTTTTGTTTGAATAAAATTGAATATATACGAGTAGAAAAAAGAAAAAAAAAAATGAAGTGAATTTCGAATGCAGTGCATGACTTTTCAATAATCCCTAATTATGTGAATTACTCATGTGAGACGCATAGCACAGTGGGTTAAGCATATACATATATGTATATGTACATAAGTATATGTATGTATGTATGCGTATTTAGGCAGATACGCAGTTCACAGTTACCATTAAAGACTTTTGCTAAGTCTATGTTGTTACACAAAAATACGGGACTACCGGGTTTTATTGAAATAATCCACTCTCACTCACACACACACACACACACAAATCTCTGGAAATCGACCGAAATACAAAATACGTATCCCAAAAAAAAAAAAGAAAAAATAAAACCAGAACTTAAAAATACGCAAAAAAAGAAGCAAAAGCGGAAAACGAAAAAAAGTATATGAAAATTATTTGGTGTACGCCAGGCACGTACGTAACGTTAAGTGGTTGTAATATGAGAGTCATTTGCAGTTTTCAATGTATAAAAAGGACGTAGGCAGTAACGTGCATACACTGGCGGTCACAAAAACCGCACCACTTTCGGTAATATTTCCTAACTTTGCCCAAATTTTACTTCCTTTGTAAAGGAGATGTTTTAAGAATGTATTTAAACGGAATGTACCATTTTTTATTGCGCTTGTTTGGCGAAGAGAAGAATTTTTGAAACAGTGCCGAAAACAACTGCAAAGTATAAACAATTGTCGCACCACCAAAACGTCGAAATTTTTGTTCTTAGCTATCAAGGAGTGTCATAAAGTTAAATTTCTGAAGAAATCGGAAGCCTACATTCGACTGCTGTTGAACTGATTCAGAAAAAAGGCAATTTGTACCCGCTAGAAAAGGACAAAAGGATCAAGAAGGCTATGGACGACAAATACGAGAAGAAATGGCATAACCTGAAAGAGAACCATAAATTAACGATTCAAAAGTGCAGTCACAATAAGGACGGACCTAAAGAGCTATTACAACGTGAATATAAATGTCGAAAACTTAAGCAGAAAGAAACAAAAGTTCGGTCTGTATGGGAGACGATCAGCCAAAAAGTCGTTGTTGACGAAATGGATGGAAACAAATCGCCTGGCAAGGACTGAAAACTACAGCAATTGAACTCTGGGAGACTCGAGAAAAGTTATATGATCGGGCAAATTAAACGAAATTTTTTATGCGCATTTAATCTTCGGTACGTGCGTTGCTCAGATATAGAGCAATACAAGGTTAACTGTGTAGCGCAAATAGTCAAATTCCCACAAAGTCAGATAGTTTGGATGGGTCCCTTATACTATATTGAAGGGACTGTGTACGCCCAAAAATATGGCTAAAATTTTAAGGAGCAATTGCTGTAAGCCAATTGTGGTACGCTTTCGCTCATTAATGACGTAATTTTTCCGGGCGACTTCTGCGGCATATCATCACGCCGAATTGGCAAGGTTTAGTTAGTAATTAATGCCGGATGTTTGATAACTTTAGAAATAGTAAAAAAGTTAGATTATTGACCCTTATTTGTTTGCAGATTCAAAATGTGTTCGCTGATATTAGAATTTACTGGCGGGAATGATCAGGCAGCTCGCGCGGCTTAAGTCCGATAAGGCACCTCTGTCACATAATGAAACGGAATGTTGCTCAAAACATGCCAAAGAATAAAAAATTCCTTGTTGGAGTTCTGGAAAAAGTTTGGTATTAAATAAATAACGATTGATATCCTTAAAATGCTTGTCTACTCTATGCCATTCAAGATAACGGCCATAAGAAAAGCTAAGAGACGGGCACCATCAAACTAAACAATTTTGCTTATTATGAAACAAATTAATCATAGTTTACACCTTCAAAAAATAACAAATATTTTTATTTTCACATACTTTTAATCAATACCCTCAAAAACGTGAAATTTCTTTCATATTTTTGTTTGGATTAAAAAGTAATAAAATTTGTGGGTATGTATGATTTTTCTTTTGCAATTTTGTTCATTTTGTTCACAAAAATAAAGAAAAATTACATTCACCAAAACAAAATCAGATTTAAGTCCCATTTTAAACGATTTTCTTGAAATTAGTGGGTTGTGCGGTTTTTGTGACCGCCAGTGTACATTCATATGTATGCGTGTAGATATGTTTGTATGTATGTGTATCGTAGTAAATATATACGTAAATATGTATGAGTGTATATGCCTATAAATGGATGGATGGATGGATGGATTGACATACGAAGGACGACAGATTGACAGACGGACAAAATGGAAAGTATGGCATGATTTTATAAGGGATCGAGTTAAAATACACAGCAGGCGAAAATCATAAGCAAACATAAAAATACAAACATATATACGTATGCACGTAGTAAATCCTTTAGAGAAAAAAAAAAACACTGATTGAGCGTGCTCTAGTGAGTGAGAGAGCGTAAAGCAATTGCGTATTTGCTACGTTTTTGCAATCAAAATTTTTGTAATATTTATAATTTACCTAGCCATTTATAGTATTTGGGTTAAGGAGTTAAGTTTATAATATGAATTCCCTGAAATAGCAGAACAGAATTAATAAATATTTCTTCTTCACTAGAGCGGTCTATTTGAGCTCAACTACAAATGCTCTCTAGAACCTTTTTTCTTTTGCTAGTGGGAATTGTAACGCTAAAGTTCTTAAAGTTTTATACTTAAAAGTTTATAAAGGGTTTTTCATTAAGCGTGCTTGAACTTTAAAATTAAATAACAAGGGTTGTGTGTGAGATACGACGGAAATCTTCCCAACGGGAAAGGAAGCGCTTCAAAATCGATTTTTTACCTACAATGGAACGCTCCTCTGCCAGCAGTAAGCGCTCCCTCTTTATTGCACAACTCATATACATTGCATGTCATAGGAAGTAAGCACTGGTCAGGGATGCCAACTCATTTTTTCTCTTTTCCTCGATTTTCTATCGAATTCCCCGCATTTTACAAAAACGCAAATGACCTCTGGATTTGTCGATGGCACGTGGTTTTTGCCACCAGTAGTTTCAAACGAAAATAAAACTCGATTTTTTTTGAAAAATTAAACTTTATTAATCTGATGACTTGCTCCCACTGTAGCCAAGATAGAAGTAGAAAAATGGAAAATGAAACTCAAATAGAACAGCTATGAGAAAGCTTTTTAGATCAGTTAAACAAAAACAATGAGCAACGGCTCTATACATAGTATAGAGTTGCCATGATACATTTTATAGTAATTTCAATTTTATGTTTTCCATTTATGTCTTCCATTTATGTCTGCTGCTCCGAACAACCTCAGTGAGTGTTATTTTAAGGCGACCCTGAACTTTCTCGGTCCAAAACTTAACAAATTTTTAGGTGACTGGCAGATTAATAGAAACGTACTTTCTGACTAAGGAATTCTTAACATGTGAGCTTCAGTCCACTTTTAGACATCAAAGTTCTTAAAGGAGAAGACATTGGATTTCTTTTGACTCAAATAAAAAAATGGCAAAAACTTTGTTTTGAGAAAAACGGGTTCAAAATTTTGACTATCGGTTTTTAACATATAAAATATACTTCATCTTCTTTATGATGGCTGACCGTAATTTGTAAGTTTACAGATTAGTCAGCAAGGATTAAGAGTTATTAATCAGGAGGTGCTGGACTAAGGCATAACTTTCTGAACGGCTAAAAGGGAAATCGATGAGCCGCGCGACTGTTTTGGCCTGACTGACACTCGCCGCTATAATCGTCTATATCTACGAAAGCAGTCTGCGTTCTCTGAAATTTTTAAATTTAAATTTTTAAATTCAAATAGCATACTTTTTTAAAAATCGATTTCTCCAAACCAATAAATTGCAGGGCCTGCTTAAGAAAATATGAAGATTTAAGACCCAAAATTTGACAAAAAATATTCTACAGACTTTAATTGATAAAAGCTGTACGACTTCAAATTCCCCGCAAAAAACAGCCCATTCCCCGCACCAAGTAAAATTCCCCGCAAGTTGGCATCGCTGGCACTGACTGACTGACATCAAGCTCCCAAAGAGCTTTCTTGGGTAGCTCTCCAAATTTTCCCGTTAGGTTTATTTCGAAATAATATCATGTTCCCACTGAGCCGAAATTGCATAGTTTCGGCAAATAGTTTCGAACTTCGAACGGAACTGCAATCGTTTACATTATGAAGCTGATTTCGATTATGGTTTCGTTTGACAGTTCATTGTTTATTTCTTGTTGTAAAATGCCGGCAGCTTATATAATTATTTCTAATATTGAATAAATTTGAATACGAAGAGAATCAAAATAATAAACGAAATATTTAGCAACGAAATAAAAGTGTGTAGGAAAAAGATCCATTTGTTAATTATCCTATTTTACTTCAACCGCAACCAATATGCAGAGTTGAAGTCTTTTGGAGTCAATTGGGAATTTGAAGTCAATTGGAGTCACTTGGAATCTTTTGGAGTCAATTGGGATTTGAAGTCAATTTTAATTAATATATGTGTTATTTAATATTTAATTTATATCTCTTTTCTACTCAGGTTTCTCAAACTGATTCTTTCATAAATACTCAGTTTTCCACAAAACACACGCCACAAATAATATAACAATATCAAGGTGTATTACCCTAAAAATGTATTAACAATATCTAAGCTATAATTCGTAAAAACAGTGACTCCAACTGACTTCAAATCCCCAATTGACTCCAAGTGACTCCAATTGACTTCAAATTCCCAATTGGCTCCAAAAGACTCCAATTGACTTCAAATTCCCAATTGACTCTAAAAGACTTCAACTGACTCCAATTGACTTCAAAATCCCAATTGACTCCAATTGACTGTAAATTGCAATTGAGTTCAAGGTTACTCAAGTGACTCCAAATGACTTCAAAGCAGTCATGATTTTGGAGTCAGAAGATTTGCATTCTTATGATTTCAAAAAAAGTTTTCATTCCCCTGACTCTAAAAAAGACTTTTCTAAATGAATAACCAATCGGCGACTCCAAAAAAGACTTGCAACTGCATTTTTAATTCTGGGGTCAAATACGATATTCAGTAACTGCAATCATGAATTGTCGGTTATTAACTGTTACTTCAAGGTATTGCAATTAAATTGATTGCATTCTTTTACAGCTCTGATGCAGCTGCTGCGGCATCTCTTCATATGTATGGACGTTTTTTTTGTTTGCCTTACGCGCCTCCTTCACCTTTTCAGCCCATACCTCTGCTATGAGCTCCTCTTCTCGCGCACTTATATTTTCGTTTCTCCATATTAATCAAGTTGTAAGAATTGTCATATCAAATTCAATTCAATATTCATTTCACTCAACACATTCAGGGTTGCATTCGATTTTTTGCTCAGTTTCGAATGTGATTTCGTTGAAACCACCTCATTTCCGTGGTTTCGTTTGACATATTTTTATGTGTCGAAATTTAGCATTTCAACGCAGTCTTAGCCGAAGCCACGGAAACGATCGAAACCGCACAATTTCGGCTCAGTGGTATGAAGTACATTCAATACTATTATGTTTTAAAAATAATATCAGTTAAATGACCTCCACGGCTTCGTATACAGGACTCCATCCGATAGGTCTAATTTTGTATGACTCTGTTGCATAAGTCCAGCTGGATCTCACCAATGGTTTGAATGATTTTATTCACCAATTGGTCAATTGTTGTTGGTTTGTTGGCATAAATCAGCGACTTAACGTAGCCCCAAAGAAAGAAGTCTAAGGGTGTTAAATCGCACGATCTTGACGGTCATTCCAAATCGCCTCTGCTGGAAATAATGCGTTCTGGTAACTTTTCTTGCAACAACTGCAGTGTAATGCTCGTTGTGGTTCCATCAAGACGCCGCATATTGTCTAGGTCCATGTCATCCAATTGAGGCCACAAAAAGTCAGATATCATGGCACGATACCGTTCGCCATTGACAGTCACCATCTGGCCATTCTCGTTTCGGAAAATGTATGGCCCAATGACGCCGTCTGACAACAATCCACACTAAACCTTAAGTTTCTCCGGATACAATGAAAACTCTTGATACTGCTGTGGATTACTCTCTGCCCAAATTCATCAATTTTACTTGTTTACGAAATCGTTTAACCAAAAACGTGCTTCATCACTGAAGATGATTTTTTCGCCAAAATTTGCATACGTTTCCAATTACTCCAGAACATAATCAGAGAAATTACAACGAGCTTGGTGGTCTTGGGCTTTCAGTTCCTGTGCCAATTGAATATTAAATGGATGCACACCCAAGTCTTTTCACAAAGTTCGACAAGTTGAGGTCACAGAAAGGCCAACTCTTTGTGCACGACGAGGAATCGAGAGGTTTTGGTCTTCAGCCACACTTTCAGTAACAGCAGCAATATTCTAGCTTGACCGCGCGTTTCAGCGTCACGCAGGGACTGCTCAATCGGCAACCAAACCGCTTTGCTCGAATTTCGCGATATTGCGAGCAATTAATTGATCTCTCGGTTGAACTATCATTTCGGCCGTAAATATTTCACAACACGCGAAAAGTTTGGCGAGCAAAACACGAATTTTTATAATAAGTTTCTTAAAAATTTCGACGGAGGCGTTGTTGAATGGTTTATGGTACAAGGGTGACAATGACGGAACCAAAACGTCGAAGAATAGCAGTGGTGCCACCTGAGACAATCAGAACTATAAGCTGTCAAAGTTCGAGCATAACTATAGAAAAGCCCTTTAGTAGTAGATTATTGTTAACTTTTACTCATGTTATTTTACTCGTTGGTCATGACTAAAATTTTAGTTGACTAATTAGTTGATTGAAGAGATTGGTTGATTGTGCCTTACTCTGGTAGATATATATATAGAATACCATATGAATTTTGTACAACTAAGAAAACGATCATTCTTGAAGACCTTTCTTCATGGGTTCAACCAGACCAGTCGCTTGATTTTTGTTCTTAAATATTTGTTATTTACCTACAAATTTTAAACTTATTTCGATCGCTGAATTCGCTGGTTTTACTTTCCGCTGTGCTTCACTGCGAGATTCAATTGATAGCGACTTTTGAAAATTACCTTGCGATCTTCAGGGAACGTGTCCAATTTATAAATATTTTATTTTCTTTAATTCTCATTGGACTGAAGTTTGATAGATGGTGGTTGACCATAATACGTTGAGTAATTTGTGGAGACAGCGGTTGGCGAAAATTGAACTTGTGATAGTAATTCGTTGTTGTTGTAAAGTACAACAAAAAGTAAACTTAAAATCTTCGTGGAGTGTCTGACAACCGTAGTCAAAAAAGATATTCAAAATGCTAGAATCTTTCAACTAAATTTTAGCTTAGCCATGTATATACAGGGTAAGGCAACCAACTTGCCATTACAGGTTCCCAATTACCACAGTCTGTAGAGAAACTATTTTGAAAAAAATAATGAAAAAATTGATTATGTTTAAATTATTTGGGAAAACTTTTATCATTGATTAGAAAAATGGGAAATATTTGTCAAAAATTAGAAAATGTTTGTTAACCCTTTCGATCCGGGAAAAAACTGCTGTATCGTCGCCTGAGAATTGATTTGGCGTATGTGTATAAGTATTCCTATGCCTATACGCCAAATCAATTCTCAGGCGACGATATGTATGAATCTAAAACAGTAAGAAAAAGTAAGTATCAGAATTTAAATTTTCGCCGCCAGGGGCGTTGGGGGCCACCGTCAAAACACTACTAATCACATGAAATAAAAAACATAGCATTATCAAAAATAATTTTATATTCAAATTTTAATTATAAATGTACAAATAATAAATACAAGAAAAATAGTATAAAATATAACATTTATCGCTTCCTTCGTTATTTTTTTTTTGTTAATAATTTTATACAGAATCTCACAACACGTGTTCACTAATACATCAATCACAAGCAGATACTGTTGTCAACTGAAAAACAACCATTAATATTTTACACTAAACATCACAAAGAATGGAAGAAATTCATACCCATGGATAGTTTCCAGCAAATTATTACCGGCAGGCGTATTCAAATATTTTTGGGATGTATTATCCCATCCGGGTCGAAAGGGTTAAAAAGAGGAAAAATGCTTTTAAAAAATGGGGAAATTCTTGTCAAAAATGGGTGAATGCATGCCGAAAATGAGGAAATACGTGTCAAACTTATTTGCATCAATTTCTCAAATTTTTTTAAATTTTGTTTGAATATTTTATTATATACATTCATTAACGAATCATTGATTCTAATTTCGTTGAACAGATCCCCCACCAGGGTCGTTTCCAAACAAATTCAGACATTTATACAAGTATTTTCCTATTTTTGACAAGTATTTTTCTAATGTTGACAAACATTTTCCCATTTTAAGAAGCATTTTTCCAATTTTTTCAATTTTGCAAGCGTTTTCCCCTTTTTTGACAAGTATTTTCCCAATTTTGACAAGCATCTTCCTATTTTTGACAAGCATTTTTCCAATGTTGACAAACCTTTCCCTATTTTGACAAGCACTTTTTGAATATTGCAAGCGTTTTCCCATTTATGACAAGCATTTTTTCAATTTAGCAAGCGTTTTCCCATTTTTGACAAGCATTTCACCAATGTTGACAAACATTTCTCCAATTTTGACTAGTATTTCCACAATTTTGATAAGAGTTTCCCATTTTTGACAAGCATTTTTCTAATTTTGACAGCATTTATAATTTTAGACTGGCATTTCATCAATTCCACGACGAATATTTCCCCAATTTGACAAGTATTTTTACAATTTTGACTAGTATCTTCCTATTTTTGACAAGCATTTCAATAATTTGGACAAAAATTTCTCCAATTTGGCAAGTATTTTCCCAATTTTGATGAGCATCTTCCATTTTTGGCAAGTGTTTTCCCAATTTTGACAAGCATTTCACCAATGTTGACAAACATTTCCCCATTTTGACAATCATTTCAATAATTTGGACAAAAATTTCTCCAATTTGGCAAGTATTTTCCCAATTTTGATGAGCATCTTCCATTTTTGGCAAGTGTTTTCCCAATTTTGACAAGCATTTCACCAATGTTGACAAATTTTTCTTCAATTTTGACAAGCATTTTCTCAATTTTGATAAGAGTTTTCCCATTTTTGACAAGCATTTCGCCAATGTTGACAAACATTTCCCCATTTTGACAAGCATTTTTTCAATTTTGCAAAAGTTTTCTCATTTTTGACAAGTATTTCGCCAATGTTAATAAATATTTCCTCAATTTTGACAAGCATTTTCACAATTTCGATAAGAGTTTTCCCATTTTTGACAAGAATCTCCACATTTTGACGAGCATTTTTTCGATTTTACAAACGTTTTCTCATTTTTGACAAACATTTCGCCAATGTTGACAAACATTTCTTCAATTTCGACAAGCATTTTCTCAATTTTGATAAGAGTTTTCCCATTTTTGACAAACATTTTTCCAATTTTGACAGAACATTTTCTTCTCATTTCATTTCAGACATTTCATCAGTTTCACTACGAGGATTTCCCCAATTTGACAAGTATTTTCCCAATTTTGACAAGCCTATTCCCATTTTTGACAAGCATTTTCCAATTTTTATCAAGCATTTCATCAATTTTGACAAACATTTCCGCAATCTGACAAGCATTTTTCTATTTTCGACAAGTGTTTTCCCAATTTTGAAAGCCGTTTCCCATTTTCGATAAACAGTTTCAATTTCGACAAGCGTTTTTTCGCTTTTGACAAGCACTTTCATATAATCCAGGAACATTATAACCAGTGGCGGTCGAAGATTTCGCAGGCAGACCGTTAATATTCAAACGAAACTCAACACCGTGGCAAAATATAATCAAATCAGAAAAGTCTTAAAAAGCACCGAAAACGATTTTTTAATTGTTAACCTTCAAATTCTTCATCCTGTATTCAACAAATATTTTCGTCTTCATTGCACTGATTGACCATTTAACGAAATTCGCAGATCTGCTTCGTTGAGGGAATTATGCGAATTCGTTTAACCTTTCCAGAGATTTCGCCCTGAAATAAATGAGTGAATGGTTTAAAAATTCGACAAAATCCGCTATATATCGATCGTATTTGGATTAAAAACCTTTCGATTCAAAGCTCTATAATTTTATTATTGTTTCATAGAATTTCGAGTATTTTAAACGTATTTTTGCTAAAATTTTTGATATCAAAATAAAGTCAAGTCGATAGTTTTTGATGAAGTAAAAAAAAAAAAAACATTTTGTTTTTGTAACCGAAAAAAACTCAAAATTAATAAGTTATTGTATCGAAACAAACTCAATTGTGTTATATTTACATCAGGGTGCGCCTAAATTCAAAGGTTCCTTTTGAATCAGTAGTGTTCCCTGATCATAAAAATTCAAAACCTAAAAAAATCCGCGGAGAGCTTTTTGAGAAAAGTGACTTTGAATATTTCCGTACTCGAAATATATGGCGATTTTCAAGAAAACGATATTGATACCACATGTCAAATTTCCTCATTTTCACTGCGCAAAAATTTCGGCAGGCTACTTATATCCCGATTTGCGATCCGTAAGAAAATATACCATAACTGAAATGAAGATGGCATAAAAACGTAAGGAAATAACTCTGGAAATTTCGATGTCAAAGATGCACCTCGCTCTGGCCGGCCAGTCACTGAAAAAACCGATGAAATTTTGCAACTCGTGTAGCGAGACCGACACGCAAGCTGTCAAGAGATAGCGGAGGCACTAAACATCAACCACGGGACAGTTAGAAAACATTTAAAAAAAAGCTGGCTACTCAAAAAAGCTCGATGTGTGGATGCCACATGAATTAACACAAAGAAATTTCATTGACCGAATTACCATCAGTGAAACGCTGCAGAAACGCAACTAAATCAAACCATTTTTTAAACAAATCATTACGGGCAATGAAATTTGGATTGCATACGAGAATATTAAACGAAAAAAATCATTGTCAAAGGCCGTCAAACCCTCCACAAACGACTTCAAAGCCTGAACTGACGGCAAACAAGGTTTTGTTAAGTGTTTGGTGGGATTGGAAGGGAATTTATGATATTATGAGCTGCTTCACCCTGTCCAAATAGTCAATTCTGATCACTACTGCTCACAACTCGACCGTTGGAACGAAGCAATCAAGTAAGATCAATCAGAATTGGCCAACAGAAAAGGTGCGGTGTTCCACCATGATAATGCCAGGCGCCACACACATCTTTGATCACCCGCCAAAAATTGACTGGGAAGTGTTGATGCACCCACCGTATAGCCAGCCATTGGACATTGCACCGTCTGACTACCATTTGTTTCGGTCTCTGCAAAACTCTCTTGATGGAAAAAAAGTGGCAGACAGAAGAGCCGCCGGAAATCACTTGACCAAGTTTTCCGCCGATGGGATTGTGAAGCTACAGGAACTTTTTTAACAGACCCTCGAAAGTCCCCTAGTATCAAAAGAAAATAACATTTCCTTGTATGAGATCAATATCATTATAGACTCCCCTTGTCCTCTCTGTTACTTTAGAATGGCCGAGAAGAGGAGGGTTGTTTTTCTCGAAAAGCCCTCTGACGATTTTTTTTTTAGTTTTTGTATTTTTATAATCAGAGAATATTTGTTTTCCCCCCTTTCTACTTACTCCTCTTGAGAGCTTGGGGCTTCTACTAGGCATTTCCATCTGATTTTGTTTCGTGCAGTCATTTTTCACGTTTTGTCATGTTCTGTTTTTATTTGTTAATTCTGGATGAACGTCTCCAAGTGTTTTCTGGTCGTCCAGAAGGTCTGCTTCCTTGTGGCTTCTATTCAAGCGCCATTCTTGTAATGCTGTCGGCTGGTTTTCTTAAAGTGTGTCCCATCACCCTCGATTTTCTTTTCTTTATCTGTGTTATTATTGGTTCTTCGTTTGCAAGGTTCCCAAGGTCTTCATTTCCTGTTAGGTCTGGCCAGAATATGTATTCTGCATATGATACTTAGGCATTTGTTTAGTGAATACTTGTAGTTTCTGGGTGATGTTGTTTGAAATTAACCAAGTTTCACTCCATATGTGAGTGTTGACTTTACACATGCGTTGAATATTCGGAAATTGTTCCTGTGGAAATTTGTGAACTTCTCCATATTGGCTGTAGTCGTCCAAACGCCGCTCTACCCTTGTTGAGTCTGTTGACGACATCTTCCTCTGCTATACCGTTTGTGGTCACATATTCGGTAGGTCATTGCTGATGTTGTTAATTCGCATGGCTTAGGTTTTCTTGATGTCGATCTCGGGACCGACAATGCATACTGATCTAATTAGATGATCAGTTTTCGCTTGAATGTCGTTGAGCTTGTGCGGGAACAGACATATATCGTCTGCAAAGTCCATATCCTCGTGTTGATGTCTGGGACTCCATGTTATGCCCCTCCTTTGAGAGCATACGTTTGCGATAACTTTGTCAAGTAATAAGTATTGCGAAGAGAAGGGGGAAAGTGGGCATCTTTGTCTGACTGATAGTGACATTGTGTAGTAGTGCTAGCTAAGAATTCTCATACATCGCTTTCATAATTCGAATGAGCTTCGGGGGAACTTGTTTTCTCTGTAACGATCTCCATATTGCGTTACGCTTGATTGAATCAAAGGATTTCTTAAAGTCGATGAATGGTGAACGCCACTCGATAACACAGTGCAACAAAAATTTTATGCGCATGATTTTCCAACGATTTTATTGTAATTTAGGCTCACTGATCACGACTGCACACTCAGTTTTTATCCATCATATCCAGTTCTTCCACAATATGGGCCTGAAGTCGGAAAAATGGGGTCTTCAGGAGCTATTAAGAAATTTCTTTATTTCAGCAGATACGATTTTAATGTCGGGACCAAAGTTGTTAAGCACAAAGAGATAAACAGTTTTCGCGTATTCGCTTTTTCTCCATCTCCTACCCTTCCTCTTGAAAATGGGGATTTAAACCCCCTTTTTCAATAAAGAGCCGATAAAACAAAAACCGTTGAGAAAACTGTTATACGATTTTTGGAAAAAATGTTTCTTGTTAAAAATTATAGGCGGTTCTAGAACATTAGAATGACCTACGAGGTACCAATTTCCCCAGAATAATGCAAAAACCGAATTTTTTGCATTAGGATCGAGCCACACGCGCTACGTAAGTAAATAATGGAATCGTTTGTGGTTGTAATCAGATTAGGTATCCACTTGGAGTCAACAAAATTAAAAAAAAAAATTTAATTGATTTAAAAAAAAAAATTTTTGACCCGTGGTTCAATCCCATGTGGAGCCAACAAAAAATTTGTTTTTTTTTTAAATAAATTAAAGTTTTTTTTTAATTTTGTTGGCTCCAAATGGAAACCTTATATAATTACAAAAACAAGCGATTCCATTTTTTTATTGTTTACATAGTGAGAGTGGCTCGATCCTAATGCGAAAAATTCGGTTTTAGCATTATTCTGGAAAAAATGTACCTCATAGGTTATTCCGATGTTCTGAGACCCCCTATAATTTTAAAAGAGAAATATTTTTCTATTTTCTCAACAGCTTTTGTTTTATCGGCTATTTACCGAAAAACGGGGTTTAAGCCCCCATTTTCAAGAGGAATGGTAGGAGATAGAGGAAAAGCGAATACGCAAAAACGGTTTATCTCTTCGTGCTTAACAACTTGGGTCTAGACATCAAACTCGTATCTGTTGAAATAAAGAAATTTATTAATAGCCCCTGAAGACCCCATTTTTTCGAATTCAGGCCCATATTGTGGGAGAACTGAATGTGATGGTGAAAAACTGAGTATGCAGTCGTGATCAGTGATCCTAAATTATTATAAAACCATTGGAAAATCTTGCGCATTAGACAAAAGTTGAATTTTTGTTGCACTGTGTAATCATTCGAAGCGTTTTAGATTAATCTACGCAACTTCTGTGAGGGCGAAAACCTGCTTGTTCGTCTCGTGTTTTCTTCTCTTTTTTTGTAGTCTACCTGAGATAATTGCAGCTATTATTTTGTAGATTGTGTTAAGAAGCGTTATTCCTCTCCAGTTCTCACAGCCTTTCAACTCACCGTTCTTTGTCAGATTAACTATGATGCCTTTCGTCCATGATGGGGGTAGGCTTTTTTGGATGCGTGATTGCAGTAGCTTGGCTGATGTTTGTGCGTATGCAAGCAGTAGTTCTGGCAGAATTGATTTGTTTTTCTACCCTAATTTACTTGAGAAAGGACAATAATTGCGGGCTACCTGTAAGGAAAAGAATTCTAATAAAAGTATTAATTTTTTTATATATTTCAAATCGACTTTATTTGATATATTAAATAGAGAAAAGGGAAAAGAGAGTTGCTCTGGAAGAAAGGGCTAAAAATATTTTATGCATAAATACAGTAAAAATTTTTGAAAATAATGTTGAGACAATGAAGTTAATTTCACTGCACTGATTGTAGAGATAACAGAGAATTGTTCAATTATTGATGAATGAGCATGGATGCATTTGTCACATTTTTGGAAGGCATAGAAGAGACAGTTGTTAAGTTAAAATGATGGATGATTTTTTAGGTGTCTACCTAGTTCTGAAGGTTTGATAATTGGTTGCAAAGAATATATTATTTTTTTTTTTTTTTTGGAATTTTTTTCTTTCATATTCCAAAGCATCTGTGTTTCTGAATAAAAACTGCATACACACACACACTCACACATATGCATGCAATTTCATTAGTCATCAATTGGATGCATTCATACATTTGAGTTGAGAACAATCATCAACCTATGAAAACAACAACCCTTCAGTTATTGTACAGCTTTCTTTATTTCAGTTGACAACAAAAAAAAAAGATTTTTTTTTTCAGAATTTTTGCTAATGACAAAAATCACGCTGACACATAATAACAACAACAACAACAGGAACAAGTAATATAATATTAATGAAGACTGTGTACCATGTGTAGTGAGAAAGACAGAGAGAGAGAGAGAGAGAGAGAAACACACAATCCATTCATTTATATGACCGCATAACAGGCAAAATTGCTCGTCTGCCCGAATTTGTTTTTGAAAATTTATTCTTCATTCAGTCATTTTTAAAAAATACTACTTTGATCAAAAAGTTCCCCGAATTTATTCACAAAATTAACAATACAAGTTTATTCATCTAAATCTATATTGTTCCCTTCAAAGTAATCCCCATCGACTGCAACAGACTTACGCCAGCGCTTGATCCAATCCTCGAAACATTTTTTATATTCGGTTTTTGGTAGGTCCATCAATGCTTCCTGCGATTTTTCCGTTACTTCCTCTTGGCTGCTGAAACGCGTTCCCCGTAATGTTCGATTGAACAGAAAGAAGTTACAGAGAGCCAAATCAGGTGAATCCGGTGGCTGTTGGATGGTATTTGTTGCATTTTTCGTCAAAAACTTACGAATAATAATGGCACTGTGGGACGGTGCGTTACCATGGTGCAAAGTCCAAGAGTTTTCTGTCCACAATTCTGGTCTCTTTCGGCGAATTGCTTCACGAAAATGCATCATAACGCCCAAATAATACTCTTTGTTTACTGTCTGGTCTCTGGCAAAAATTCATGATGCACTACACCGTTGTAATCCATGAAAACCGTGAGCATTGCCTTCTTTTTTGACTGAAAACGACGTGGTTTTTTTGGTCTCGGTTCATTTGGTGAACGCCATTCACTTGCCTGATGTCTGGATTGCGTGTCGTACTCATAAACCCACGTCTCGTCTCCAGTAATGATCCTTTTGATGAATGTGGGATCGGATTCAGCCTTGCAAATCATGTCTTTTGCGACGTCAACACGGTCTCTTTTTTGCATCAAGTTGAGGTATTTTGGCACCAACTTTGCTGCTACACAACGGAAACCCAAATCATTAACCAAAATAAATGTCTTGGACGGATCCATAGGCAATGTTCAAGTCCTCCGCTATCTCTCTGATGGTTAATTTGCGATTATTGACTAAAATTTCTTTTACTTTATCAATGTTTTGGTCGGTTTTCGATTGCGATGGTCTGCCATTGCGTTCCTCATCTTCAATTGACTCACGACCACTTTTGAATCGCTCGTGCCACTGGTAAACGACCGTTTTCTTTAGAGAATCGTTGCCGAAACAATTTTTCAACATTTCCAACGTTCGCGCATCATTAAATTCGTTTTTTACGCAAAATGTAATACAAGTTCGTTGTTGCAAATTTTGAGCCATTTCTAAAATTGTAAAAAATCACCAACACACACAGAGGTAGATGTACTCTTGGCTCCAGGCCACTGTAACATTGTTGGTAATGAGGCCGCCGATGAACTGGTTAGGCAAGGTTCATCTACCAAGCACATTGGCCCCGATCCGTTCTGCGGAGTCGGCTGGGCCTCTATCGTTGAGGAGTTGAGAAGTGGTCTAAGGCAAAATGGTTAGAGTATTGGAACTCTAACCTAGGTTTAAGACAGGCAAGAGCATTTATCAGTCCGCTTGCCCAAAATCAGCTCATCTCTTATTCCAAACCTGACCTTAGGCTATTGGTGGGCTACATGTCTATGGCCTCAGATATCACCTAAACAAAATAGGTCTATCCAGACAGAGTGTCGTCTATGCCTGGAAGATGACGAGACGACACCTCACATTCTGTGTGAATTTCCGGCCTTGGCTCGGCTCAGAGGAAGAATTTTTGGTATTCCTTTTTTGACGGCTAATCACATAAAATCTTCTTCTACAAAAGATGTCTTGACTTTTATTAGGTCAGCTGAATGTCTTTTGTCATAAAATGGGGAATGGCACAAAAGATCTTTTAGGTCGCAGTGCCTGCCTGGTTGGGCTCCCCTAAATAGTAATAATAATGTACTCTTGGCTACGTAACTTTTGCAAATGTTAAGCTATGACGCTAAGATTTAGAGGAAATATCAACAATGGATTTACCAACTTAACAGAACTCAAATCGGAACGATGGGAGCGCCACATGGCGGTTATTCCGGGAACTTTTTAATTAAGATGGTATTTTCATTCATATGACGAAGTTTCTTTCAGTGACATCAGTCATCAGAGTTGAATTTTTTCATTGCCTATATCCTTCGCTGCTGTTTCCTTCCGTCCATCCTTCCTTTCTTACGATTTCTATAATACGCTTGTGTGTATTATGACGCATGCATTACAACAATAACAGCAGCGTTTTGCTTCTTCCGGCTTTACGTATGCCGCAGCAACATTTCCTGCATTACATGCAACGATTGCGAAATCAACAAAAGCAATAGCAGCATTTTAGGCGTTTTATAAACACACACACACACACACACATGCATACCAGTGATGAAAAAGTAGGTACAATTGTACCTTTCCGAATTTTTCGAACAACAAGGTACATTAGGTACAATTGGTACATTTTAGGTACAATTTGCCATAAGCCAAAATTGATTTAACGCTTAATTACAACAAAATTATTTTGTAATAAACTTAAATTTAACTGCCTGTACTGTACCAGTGCCGTAGTCAGGAATTTTTTTCGGGGGGGGGGGTGGGGGGGCAGGGCGGGGTTTCATTGGAAGAAAATATGCATAAATGATTTTTATGAAACTGATTTTTAAATACAATAAATTAAATACGATGATGCATTTGATGGACCCTATGAGACTAAGGACAAAAGTAGATAAATGTCTTAAAACTTTAGAAAAATTTTACCGATGTTTTCTAATCTTAACCTTTAAAAAAATGAGCAAAAGTGACAAAAAATTTACAGAATAATCAAACTAAATTTTTTCAAATAAATATTATTCAATGTGCATTCTAATGCATTGTTTTTTTCGTGAAGGACATAATTTCGGTAACTCATTGACTTCCCACTACAAAAAATGCCAAAATAGTATAGGCTCACTTTTTTCAAATGATCATCAAAAGTATTTTGGGCCATTATCAATTATCACAGCACTGAAAGAGATCTTTCTAGTCGTGGTGCTCTAAACAATAATAGTGTAAAAAATAATTACATTTTAAGATTGTCTCCTAAAACTGCACGGGTTTTGCTAATAAGATGGTTCCTAGTTTTTGCCAAAGAATTTTTCACGTTGAACACAGATCAGAGGTCAAAAATTTTCCATCACGTTAAGTTTTAAGAAAAAATGGTCTAATTTTAGAAGGATCCTATAATTTTTTATTTATTTTTAAACTTTTCAAACTGTTTCAGGACGAAACTTTAAATCAAAAATAGATACTGACCTAGAAAAATCATAAATGTAGGAGTGCTCTGTATCACCTTCTCTTTTTGAATCCGTAGTCAAACCTCTTGTCAAAGAAAACAAATCGGATTTGATCGCATAGTGTAACTAAGTTATCAAATTTATTTTTTTATATTTGAATTTTTAGAAAAAAAAACCAATAGAAGTAAAAAATATTTAAAAAACGATGAATAGATTTTATTTTAACTTTTTTTCCATCCATTGGCAATTAATAAAAAAAATTAGAATAAAGTTTCCACATTTCGGGGGAGGGAGGGGGAGTTCAGAACCCCCAAAACCTCCCCCCTAAATACGGCCTTGTACTGTACTGCTTAACTTCAAAGCTCACAGCTCTAATATTGCTGTTTATAGAGTGAAAAATATTGCAAAAATAATATTCCAAATCGAATAAAATTTATTGGTGCCAAATCAAGGTCAAAGCCGTAAAAAGATTTTTGAAATTTAGCAAAAATTTTATGAAATGCAAACCTCTTATGACTTTGAACCTACTAATAGACATTACCCGATTTCAAAAATTATTTTTGCATTATGTATGTTTCCTTTTATAAACATTAATAACAGAGATATGAGCTTTATAACAAATCTTAGGTGAAAATTTTTGAAAAATTTAAAATTTGTAATCAAAATTCTGGAACTTTCATGAGCAATGTGGGGACTTTCTTGTTCCTCTTGTTTTCATCTAAAGCGTGGTTCACGCCAAATTGGCACGCTTTGTCACCACGTCGCAAATTTTTTACGGGGATTTGTTTACAATACCGTTACCGTTAGTTGATAAGTTTTTCATATTAATTGATCGCAAGTTGGTGATTGCGTGTACAATGGAAGCTGCAAATTGAAAATTGATTGTGAACAAATTTATTGAAAATCCGTCGTGGTTTGGTTCAAAGATTGCGAAAGTGTTAAATATCTCCAAAAGAACGGTATGTAGAGTTATAAAACGATATAAGGAAACTGTTAGTGTTGAAAGAGCTAAAAAAGTTGTGAACAAAACGGGAACCACCAACCTAAAATTAAAGACAAAGATCTTGAGGTCCATCAAAAGCAATCCCGGACTATCGGATAGCGATCGTGCCAAAAAATTCAATACCAGCAATAGTACTGCTAGACGAATACGCACAAAAGGTGGGCTAAAGTGCTATCGTGCTATAAAATATCCAAATAGAACAGACAAAAAGAATTTGCTGGCCAAAAATCGTGCTCGCCTTCTTTATAATAATGTTTTGACCAAATTCAATGGATGCATTATTGTGGATGACAAATCATACGTAAAATTTGATCTTAAACAGCTTCCAGGTCAAAAATTTTATATGGCAACGAATCGTGGTAATGTACCCTCAAAATTCAAGTACATAAAAATGGATAAATTTGCAAATTTGGTCTCAAATCCAGGGCATTTGTGACAACCTCTTCTATGACATCAGATATTTACATTAAAGAGTGCCTTTCGAAACGACAATTGCCATTTGCTCGTCACCACCATTCGCTAGTGAAGTTTAGGCCTGATTTAGCCAGTTGCCACTACTCTAAGAAAACCATGGATTGGTATCAGACAAATAAAGTAGATGTAGTGCCCAAATATATGAATCCACCCAATTGCCCCCAGCTTCGACCAATCGAAAAATACTGGGCTATTACAAAATATAAGTTGAAAAAAAATGCAGGTATTGTCAAAAATGTGAATTCAATGTTACTAAAATGGAACCAAATAGCCGCAAAAGTATCCAGAGCGGATGTTCAAAGGTTGATGGGGTCCATTAAAAGGAATACCCGGAACTTTTTGCACAACAAAGAAATTTAAATCTTTTAATATTATAGTATTAAAATACAATATTAAAGTTATCCTTTAATGCATTATTTGTTATTCTGAGTGTTCTGGTTAAAAAGATACGGCAACTTTCCAGCGTGCCAATTTTGCGTGAACCGCGCTTTAGATGACTGAAAACTTTTTTCTTTTAGTTTCCGATTTGTCATGCCCTAAAATGCTATTTTTTGCAATCAATTTCGTGTCTTACTGTATATGTGCTGCAATAATTTAACCTGATTTAACTAATAAGATGTAAAGAAGACAACTGCTGTAATTGCAATACAAACAATCTTATTTATTTTATGGAATATAAATGATATATGGATAAATCAATGAGAATGAATTACAATAGTTATATACTTAACTAGTATCGTTTTCATGTTTTGTTTACTTTTTTTAATTGTTACCTTTTGAATGAAAATTAAATTTCTTCCAAAAACGATGAACCAATGAAGAATATTATTTTTGGTACATTCATGCTCATTTAGGTACAATTTTTTTGATCAATTAGGTACAATTTGAAATTTGGAAATTTCATCACTGATGCATACTCGATTTTTTCTTCCTTCTTCTTTTTTTTTGGGAGAAAGTGCGTACGTGTATGTGAGTAAAGCAAATAAGCTCACATCACTCACGTGACGCGCTTTAGTGGAATTTTTTCACTCCCTCTCTCGTTTAGCTCTTTGAGGGAGAAAAAAAAAAATGAAATTTTGTATGTGTTTGTTTCAGTTTATTTATTCTCTCCCTTTGTTTTTCTCTATTGTCATTTGTTGTTTTTGTTTTAATGCTAATACAATGCGAAAAAAAATTCGTGCGAATTCTTTGAAGGGAGTTTGCGTTTTTTTTTTTTTTTCAACGAAAAATTGGCAAAAATTTTTACATACGTGTATTGTCAGTCAGTCATACATACGATAGCTAGCTAGCTATTACCTAACACCGTTGTCATCATCATCAACACCACCACCACCACCACCAGCCCAACGTCACCACCACCCTACATTCACTGCCGTTTTTGTCCCTCTTTCAGTTTTTTCGGTTTTTTGATACCATGCCAGCGATGACTGCTGTCGTTCTGCTGTTTCTATTGTCAATGCCATCGCTTTCGTCCTTCTGTGGTTCGCCTACTGTGCCTTTTTGCTCTACCACCTTTCGATTACTTTATACCAGGGCGCATTGTATATCTCTACCTGAGTGTAAGTGTGTGGATTTGTGTGTGTGTGTGTGAGAGTGTGTTTGTTTGTTTATTTGTATGCGTTGTAGTATTTTTGCATTTCAATTCATTTCAACTGTGATTTTTATTGTATTTTTTTTTGTGTGTTTGTTTGTGTGAGTGTGCAAAAATAAAATTTCAAAAGGCAGGCAGGCAGGCAGGCATGCAGGCATCCGAGCCTGCCAGGAATTCATGAAAAGCATTCTTTTCACTTTTACTCAACTGTAAAGCAGTAAAGCATAATAAAAATGCATGCAGTCGTTTTGTAATTTTTTTTTTCTTCTCCTTTTTCATTATTTTTCTTTTTTTTATTATTGACAACTCATCGTGAACTTCATCATCATCATCACCATGATAATCATCAATATTTAGAAGTAACCTCTTTGATATGTGATGTTCATTATCAACCTCGTTGTTTTTGTATGTGTGTGTGGTTTAATAATTTGATTCTTTTGTCTGCGCATCCTTTTAACTTGTAGTTTTTTCTTTACATTTTCCAAATTGTTAATCAGTTTCCCACATCATGATTTCATGGTATAACGACACGGTTTATAAAATGAACTCGATCTTAAACCTCATCATTCTCGTCATCATCATCGTCAATGGCTGCATATTTCTTCTTTTTTTTTTTTTTCTTTTTTTGGTTTGTGTTATTTCATCCCCTTTTGACTTTTGTAATGATACCAAACTTCAGGTTTTGTAATTTTCAAAAATTTTCCACTGTAACTTCAATTAACCCTTATCTGCTATATGGACGAGAAAAAAAAAATTATGTATTTTAATTTTTTTTATTACAAAGTCCAGTTGTCATTAATTGAAGAGACTAACTGGTTTGCAAGCAACTCATATGTATGTGAAATCGTTTAATTTTCAAAATATATATATATATATATATATATATTTATGTGTGAAGGCTTTGACATACAGCTTACTGTCAGTCCAATATGGAACCATTTTTTTCCATCAATTTTAATCTGACCTCATCAATTGTTGATAACACAGTGCCGGTTAGGTTCGATTAGGTTAAAGGGAAGTGCTCAGAGAGACTGAGCGTCCACGGGAGCCAAAAATTTGTTCCATTATGACGTCCCTATATATCTTGTGAAGTCTTCAACACTTACGATTGATCTTCTTCTAACTAAAATCTATCCATCCTGAAATCACTTTTGATAAACCTTGCAAAGACAGTTGACGGAATCTCCACCTGGTCCTCCGGTTCTGCAAACAGTCTGTCTCCTAAGAAGCGGAGTCATAGAGGCGGTGGTAGATGCTCTCATTTTCTTCTTTGTCATCACAACTTCTACAGTAGCTTGGTGCTTCGACTCCAAATCCTCAAAGTCATTGCGCCAATAATGCAAAACCCTGTAAGTACTTTAGTTAGAATTCGAGTCTGTTCACCATCTAAACAAAAGAAGTACTCAGTTCTTTTCTTGTCAAGAGTAGGCCATAAGCTTCCGACTATCTTACAGTCGATCCGGGCGCTTGCCAGAATCTGTTGATTGTTTCCTTCGCTTTTTTATTTAGACTTGATTTCACCGTACCCATTAGTACATTTACTGAAATCAGTTTATTATCAGGACTTAACGGTGAAAATGAACTGATACTGAAAAACACTGAACTCCCGGATTAAATGTATAAAACTTGATTTTTAGTGAATCGCCGGATCCAGTAGCCTCTTCCATTTTAGATCCATCAGTGAAGATCGCCGCTGGTTATAATCGCGTTGTCTTTTTTCGTCGGACGGCAGCTTTGGCCAATATAGAAAATGTTGTATTGGTCCCGAGTATACCAAAATTATGGGTTCGTGGGCCCTCAAAGTGGAGATCGCAGACGTGAGAATGAGAGTGGTAAGCTCGGACACACATTCACACATATCAATTATTTCTATATATAAGAATGAGTCAGTCTACAATTTGTCAATAGAATAGCTAAAAGTTAACAAACCAAGTTTGTTAAATTTAGCAAAAATTTCGGATATAATAATAATATATTTATGTAAATGATGAATCATCAAAAGTAATTTGCAAAAAAAAAGAAGAAAAATATGCCAAGGATATAATTCTCTTTGTGTCTAACTGCGTAATTGTCCGCTACGCACCATAAAAAGAAAAACACCAAAGAAAGCAATAACAACAACAAGTAGATGCGACAAAAGCCAAATAAGAAGCTGAAGAAGAAGAAGCATTGAATTATGTAGATAGATGCGTCATAAACTATAGAAACTAAACTTAACAAATAGAGAATAATATTACACCTTTATACTACAAATTGTTGATTGTTGTTGTTGTTGTTGTTGTTTGTTTTGGGGATGGAGGGTTGCAGCAGAAGCAGCAAGGGTTGATTTGACTACATTTATTTTTGAGTATCTTGTGATAAAATGAAATAAGGGTTGCCATGCATCAAAACAGCCAAAGGCAATAACAGCAACAAACACAACAACAACAACAACAATGAAGTATCTTCAACAACTTTACACAAAAATACATATCTACAAACATTTAGAAGAAATTGCAA